>JAJPUD010011691.1:0-53302 GCA_023553655.1 Myrmecobius fasciatus
TTTTTGTATCTCTTGCTGCTGAACTTTATTGGTAATATATAAAAATGCTGATGATTTATGTGGATTTGTTTTGTACAAACTGCTATTCTTAACACAAATCCAACTACATTACTTCCCACTTCAAGAATCTCCCCTTTGCCTCTAGCATAATATGCATTCTGGGTCTTAATTTTATCATGTATAAAATGAGTGAGTTAAATAGAATTTAAGGTTTCTTTCAGTACTTTAAATTCTTAGCATCTATGGGTATATGATGACTTCCTTAATGGTGAATCAGGAATTCAATCTATGGTATTCTTATATTCAGAGTACTTTTTCTGTTTTAGATACCTTTACAATACAAGCGCTTTGAGAGCAGAGCTCAGGTTTCTGTATTTTCTTATATCCCCCAATCTTAGCACAGTGATAGGCATATAGTACATGAATAATTAAGACTCAGTACCTGTCAACTGATCTACTAATTATATAGAATAAGATTTAATCAGAGGAGATTCTTCCACACCCAGCCCTTAAATATTTTTGATTAATTTCTCTCTTCATATATGTTTATGACCTAAGGATTTCTAATTATCACTCCTTCTCACAATGAATTTAAACACAGTTTATTTTGAAAAGAATTATGTTCCCCACATAATTTTTATAGGGTGACCTGAGTCCCCAAATTAAACAGATAAAGTCAAAGTTCTACAGTTGCAAAGAAGAGTTGAGAATTACTGCTATAAAGAAACTATAACCTGGAATATTCTGGTTAGTTTGAGACACCTTAAAAGCATGAAGGTGTAAATGAATTACAAAGCTCAGAGAAGAGAAACAAAAATAATTGTGTGAATTATCAAGGTCAATGGAGTTAAGCATGGTAACTGAAGCCCAGTTTGAATAATGACAAGATAAGACAATAATATAAATTATATACCAAAGAAAGGGAAAAGGTCTTCATCCTACATCAAAAGAAATAGGCTTCAATTGATTATGAACAAACTTTAAGAATGATAAGGTTTTTGGCATCATATCTTAATGATAGACATAAAATCCACATTATTCAAAGAATATTTGAGTCAACTCACTATGCAGTGGACATATTTATTAATGTTAGTGACACTCATGTTAGGCTACTTTTATAAATGATATGGATTAGATAGCAAAACTGATGAGTTGTCAAGCCAGGCTGTATCAGTAGAGTATATAGGAGACATTCTCCTCAAAAGTAAACTCTTGGGTATTTGACTACATCTGTCTTTAATTCATATTCATAGATGTTCACACTTGTGGAAGAGTTATATGTTCTTATAACTATTTAAATTTAATTTCATATAGAGCAGGAAAGTCTATTTTCATCTTGCTACTCTATGGGTTCAAATGCCCAGGAGGTCATATTATTCTCTACTTCCTTCACTCCCATATAAACAGTTGTGTATGGAACATCTATAATCCCATTCAATTCAATTTAACAAACATTTGTCAAAAGCCTATTATAGGCAAAATTATAGAAATACAAAGAAAATTATTAATTCCTACCCTCAAGGACCTCACATTTGATGTGGGAGTATGCAAAATGTACCCAAATAAATCAATACAAAATAATTTTCAAAAGGAATAAGAATGATATTCATGGCTCTGACAATAACAACACTTCCACTCTTAAATTTTGAGGGCCTCATCTTTTTTAGTCAAGTGCCATTTATGTTAGTGGCTTTCATTAAATATTATTAGTCACTAATAATGTTTATTAAGTATTATTAACACAATAATACTTTGTCATTAATGAATATTAAATGCATATTTATTGAGATAAAAGAAAAAAAAGATAGTACCTTAATTGGTGATCAGGAATAAGTTCCTGGTAGACAATATCCACCTGAGAACTATAACCAATTTGGAGAAACAGCTGAATGTACACAGCCACCATCAATGATCTTTGAAAGATTATGGTGAGAGCTGATAATGCATTAGAGAAAGGAAAATGTTGGATTGTTTCTATGAAAAAGGAAAGAGAATAGAGTTTACAAATTAAGGGCTAGTGAGATTGATTTTGGTTTCTGAAAAATTCTAGAAAGTAATATGAAATTGAATGGTTAGTGAATAAGAAAAGGAAAGAGATCATAGAGAAAACATAGCTTCATCAAGAACACATTATGGCAGCCTAATATAATGTTAATTTCTGATTAAATGAAAAGATATGTATGTGTATCCAGATGTCCATAAAATGATTTTCAAAACTTAAAATAATATAAAAAAGATGGCATCAGTAAGAGCTGAATATGACAGAAACTGATTTAACTAGTGACCATGGGAAAGCCTTTTAACCTCACTGATCATCAATTGCTTTATATTTAAAATAGGGAACAATACTTTGCAGATTTGTTACATGGTTTCTAAAGTGACAATGTGTATAAATTGCTTTATAAATTTTAAAGTATTAAGTAAGTTATTATCCTACTGTACCAAACAGGACAGTCTTGCTTATCCTACTCTCTGACAGTCTTGCTCATCCTACTCTCTATACTTCAGGATGGTCCAGAAGAAGGGTTATGGACTATATTAAGGAGTGTGCTACTAAATATTTAATGGGCAGTATAAGACACTTTTAAGTTTAGTAACTTTTAAAAGTCTGTCATTTTTTATACAAAATCAACAAAACATAAATGAAGTGCAGATATGTAGCTTTTGTGGATTTCTGAAGTGTGAATGTTCACACTAAAAATCAAATAATCATACCTCAGGAGCCTGCTGGAGCCACCTCTAGCACATCCACCCCTGGCTATATTATTCTTATTTATTAAGCCTTGAAAAGTTAAAATATATAGATATGATGCAATTGAAGAAATACAAAGCTTTAATACTGCTTTTGAATCTTGAAAAGGGTTTCTTTTTCCTCTGCTTTATCATGTCTTCCTATTTCTTATTCATTTTATATGCTTTCCATTTCCCTTAAAAACAGTGAGAGAAAGTAATTGGAGTCTTCCTCATAGTCTTTTCCCAAGCAAGCCAACCTGTTCTTCCCCTTTTCTGGTCCAAACCCATAAATATGTCAGTTAAAAGGCATAACTATACATATTTTTTAATAGTTCAAAAGTGCTATTGGATTATTAAATCAGCAGGGAGACACACAACTTCCTTAATCAAATGCCAAAAGCTCTTCTAGTTTTTGATTATTTGTGAGGGTGGAAATTGCTTTTAGTCAGTTGAAATAGCCACCACTGCCCTAGTAAGATGATCCATAATGCTGTCTTAGAATAATAAACTGCCTCATTCAAACGATACCTGTATTTGTTTTTGTAAGATAGCAAGTTTTTAAGATATCTTAGCTGTAGACTTATTTTTCCAATCTATTCTGTAGTCTAATTTTCATTTTATATTAAATAGATCTATACTGCATTATTCTAGTGAATCTGTGATGCAGGGGTATCCTAAAGCTAGCTCTAACTGGGTTTCAAGGTCCCATCCTTAATTTTTTGTTGTGAGCATTTGTTATAAATGAGAACCTGACATTGTTTTGCTGATTTTTTAGGCTTAAGAAAATGTTAATAAATCATATTAAACCTAAAAGCCTACTATACATACACTTTTTTCTTGCAGATCTAGTTGTTAAGTTTTGCTAGCATATCTTTGGATATGGGTAGTCATTCCAAAACTGTAGATCCTAGTTCTTGAATGAATATTCTTCCTGCCTTCCTATAAATTTTCTACAGGGACTTATTGAGAATGGTGGGGTTCTTAACTAACTTCTGGTTGTTTCTTGCTCATTCTTGACTCATACCTTACTCTTGCCACAAGACCAACTTATATTCTTTTTCATAATACCTGTTGGATGACATCTTTTATATTGTTTCTCTTTCTTAATTCCTTGTTTTTGACTTGTTCATGCTGCTCCACATTACATTAATCTTCAGTTTTAGTTCATTAGAGAGTAGAATATTTCATTACTCTTAGCCATCTGACAATATCAGAAAAAGATTTCTGTTAAAAAAATGACCTTTGTTTCAAAAAGAAACTTTCAAGGAGATCCCTAAATATATTCTATATTTTCCAAGGTAAATATAACTAACTCTGAATAAATGAATAAAGCATTTATTAGGTACTCACATAGTGAGTATCTAACTTCCATCTTTCAGTTCTGGATTCAACTCTGAGATGTATCTGCAGCAGATATTCAAGATTGTGCACATACACATATACTATGAATGCATATACACATATTTGCATACATGCATATGTACACACATGCGTTTGTATATTGTATGCATCTATTATAAATTGATATGTCTATATATTTATCTGCCTATATCTCTATTTATTTATATCTATATAGATAGATTTCTGGTCTATAATCCAAATATTGTCACAATGTTGTCACAATGAATAAAGGATGATTATTTTTATGAGCCCATCTTTTATGGGAAAAGTTGTCTCCAAAAGAATTGAATGAGTGCTTCTCAAATATGTCCTTCAATGTTTTGATCAACAGAAGGATGAACAACTAATTAGCTACTAAAATGATTAGCAAACATCACAGTCCCTAATTTTTCTACAAAGACTGACTCAGGAATTAAAGAGAATTTTTAAAAAGTTGAATTATTCCTTCTCTAGAATTTGTTAAAATTTAATGAGCAAACCACTAATGCACATGGGCACATAACTTCTTGATATGTACTTTTTGTCTGAATGACATTTGCTACAAGTTTAAGCTCAGACTTTCTAATATGTCTAGTCCAGGTTTTCTGGCTCTTCGTTCTAATTTTTTCTAATGTCTGGGAATTACCAGGACACAGGGAACATACCTTGTTATGGAAAAACATTCTAAAATCCAATTAAGAATTCTAGATGATCTATTATAAGCAATCAATAAGCAATCTGAATTTGCAGACATGGGCTGCTGTTTTGTACTTCTATTCTTAGAGGAATTATGAAATAAAGTCATTCAATCATTCAATAAATATTTATTAAATATCTATTGTGTGCCAGACACTGTAAATCCTGGGGACAAAAATAAAGGTAAAAACCAGTTTCTTCTTTCAAGGAGCTCACAATTTAGTGGAAGAGACAATATTCTTCCACAAATACACATATAGAAACAACACCTCCCCACATACACACCCACATATATACACCCATAAATACATATGGAAATACATAATTCTAATTTTAATATAAATAATATATAAGCACACACATATTTATATATGATAAATTAGAGGAAAAAACAGAACATTAATGGCGATTGTGAAAAGCTTCTTATAGAAGGTAGACTTTTAGTTAAGATTTGAAGGAAGTCAGGGAAGCCAGATTGTAGAGATGAGAAGGGAGATGTTTCGAGTTTAGAAGACAGCAAATGAAAATGACCTGAGTAGGAAGATGAAGTGTTGTATGAGGAGCAGCAAAAATGCCAGTGTCACTGAGTTTCAGTATGTGGGGGGAGAGATATGTAAGAATAATAAAACTAGAAAGGTAGGAGAGGGTCATATTTTTAAGGGCTTTAAAAGCCTAATAAAGAATTTCATAATTGATCCTGGAGGCAACAGGGAGCTGCCAGAGTTGATTGAATGGGGGAAGAGGGTGATGCTGTCAAAATTGTGCTTTTGGGGAGATCAATTTGCTGACTTAGTGAGGATGGATTGGAGTGCAGAAAGACTTAAGACAGAAATATTGCAGTAGTCTAGGTGTGAGTGATGAGTGGCCTATACTATGGTGGCAGTAGTGTCAGAGGAGAAAAGGGTTTGTGAAATGTACAATTTTCTTTTCCAAAGAACTCTCTGACGATGTTAACTTCACCACACACTCTTACTGTCAAATATAAAGGGCAGGTCTTCATTCTGTATTTTTCTACCATGATCATCATCTGATATTCAAGCAAATGCCTTATTTTGAATTCTTTGGCACATCTCTGCTCTAAAATAATTTGGTCCCATTAAAGAATATTAAATATTGTAACATAGATGGTTCCATATCCTTTATCAGAAGGGATACTCTTTCCATTCTAGATCAACTCCTCAGTTCTCAAAACTAACATAAGCTTCTTTGTCTTCAGCTGTTCAAAATTCTGAAAACAAAGACTCATTAGCTGCTCTTTTTTTTAAAGGAGTGCATTTTTCAGAAAGGTCATTTAATGAGGACAGTTATCATTTGTTCTCATAATTCTTATCATTTCACATAAGAAAACACATACAGAGTAAGTGACCTCATGTTCTTCTACATAGCAGGACATATTCAGTGTCTGTAGAGTCATGGGCAGAGTTCTATAAACTTTGTTGAACATTAAATTCTTGTAATTTTTGGTGGAGAACACAAGGGTGCTCAAGAATAAAAATTATATTCTTATCATCTAAGAACTATGAAAGTTTTAGCTAAATAAGTGAATTAGAAAAGAACCCAAGAGGTTCTTTAACAAGTATTTCTCCCATTTGTTTGCTTTAAAGGTCATGCTAATTTCATTTCTGGATTTCAAAATTTCCAAGTAATAAAATGGTTATTTTTAAACTAAAAATGAATGGGTGAAAAAGATATTTGTTAAGCATTTATTGCTTAACAACAGAATAAAATAGAATGTTTTTTCTTTCAAGGAACTCACCTTCTAAAAAAGGGGGCATAGCACATTTAAGTGCATTCAAATGCTGAATGGATGGAAAGATCTGATGATCCATATGGAAAATAGCCCATTTTGACTGAGGGGTAGAGGGAAAATAAGGTTGATGGACAAATAAAACTTTAACAAAAATTGATATTATTTATATACCATTTTGCTTATATTAAATAATTTGATCCCAAGAGCATCTTGATGAGATATGTATCACTTTACAGAAATGTGTAAACTGAGACTGACTAGTTAAGATAATTGCTTAGAGTCACAGAGCTAGTGAACTTCTGAGACAAGACTGGAATTTAGGTTTTCCTTGATTCCAAGATAAGCATGCTGTCTATTATGCAACTTAGTTATCTCTTTGGTGTCATTTCAATTGATTAAATTATATACATTTTTGATGTTCAACTATTTGACGATTGGTGAGACCTTTTTGTTAGTCTTTAGGAGCTAGTGCTTCTAAGAGATGGAGGTTGCATTGCCAGCAGTATCTTGTTATACTTCCATCATTTCTTCCTCACTCATAGAGGTGTTCTGAGAAGAAGATGTGAGAAAAATATTTGATGGTTTTTATGATTGTTTTTTCTGTGACCCCTTTTGGCATTTTGTTGCCATTTCCTTCTTTAGCTTCTTTTACAGATGAGGAACTGAGATAAAGAGTTAAATGACTTACATAGGGTGATACTACTGCCACCACAATGTAGGCCTTCATCACTTCATGCCTGGACTATTGCAATAGCTCTGTCTTAAGTCTTTTCCCACTCCAATCCAATCTAAGACCAGATTTGAATTCAGGAAGATGAGTCTTCAACACTCCAGGCCCGGCATTCTGTTTACTATACTGTTATAGCTGATGGTAGCAGCTATGAAAATTAAAGACCTTGAAGTTTAGATGAAAACATATATAAGGCATAAATAAGAGGAAACTGTGATGGTGCAATAGATAGAGCACCAGTCCTGAAGTCGGAGAACCAGGATTCAATTCTGGCCTCATACATTTAATACTTCCTAGCTGCATGATCTTGGTCAAGTCACTTAACCCCAATTGCCTCAGCAAAACAAATAGCAAAAACAAAACAAAACATAAATGACACTGGATAACACACCCTGCATCCATGCTTAGCTTAAGGAAGTCTTCCTTCCGTTAAAGAATTACTAATCAATGTTGAATAATATTTCAAAGTTGACCATTCTTATAATTATGTATATTAATATAAATTTTATTTTTGATAGCTCATTTCTGTATTTTATTGAAATGCAGAGCTCCTAATGTGAAAATTTCTTCTTTTAATGCACACTGATAATTCACCTGTAATTTAAGAGTTTGAGAAAGTTGCCTGGAAGTACTTAGAGGTAAAGTGACTTATTAGTATTACATAGCTACTTTATATAAAGCTCAAAACTTGAACATAAATCTCTTGGACTCCAAGATCAGCCCTCCATCCACTATGTTATGATGCCTCTCATATATATGGATATATGTGAATATATTGTATAAACTCATATTATACATGTAGTTATAAAATATTTATATACAATCTATGTATCTTTTTATTCACAGCAGAAATTAACTTTTCTCAGAATCACAGAATGTTAGAATTGGAAGGGATAGCCATCTAGTCCAGTTCATACTTTAAAAAAGTATCTCTATGGAAATATACCTGAGAAGTTGTCATTGTAGGTACTTTGGTCAATATCATGAAACAATTATGATTCACTAGAAGGCAAAAAGTTTGGAATACAATAGCAATCATTATTAGCTAATTTAAAATGTAATCATACAACATCTATATATGTGGACTTTATAAGTATATGTCTATGCATATTATAGATGTAATTTATAATATAATCATGGGATGATAATTCATAAATGAATCATAAAATGCCATTTCTGCAGTACTTTAAATTTTGCAAAATGCTTTATTTGTATTGAGACTCATTAAAAAAAATCAGGTGAACTGATGCTAGAGGTAGTATTGATGTCATTTTGCAGATAAAGAAACTGAGGTTTTGTGGAGTTGAACAATATGCCCAGGGTCACACAGGTATCAAGTAACTGAAATAGGATTTCACCTGGTTCTTCTTAATTCAAGGTCCAGTGCTCTATTTACTATTTCAAAGTTCTCTAAACCACTGGGTTTGTATGCTTTTGTTCTCAATATCTTTATACTATTAAAATTATTGAGGGCCTATCCAAATAGCTTTTGTTAATATGGGTTATATTTATAGATATTTACCACATTAGGCAAAAAAAAACAATTTTTAATTTGTAGACCCTCTGAAAAGACTTCAGAAACCCCCAGAATTCTCTGGAACATCCTTTGAAATTCACCACTCTAACAGCAAAATTAAATGTCATGATCAACTATGAAAGATTTGGTCTTTCTTGGTAATTCAGTAACCCAAGACAATCCTAATAAACTTTGAATAGAACTATTTGTATCTGGAAAGAGAAATATGGGGAGTGAATGTAAATCAACATATGCTATGTTCACTTTTTTTCCTGTTTTTTCTCTCATGGTTTTTCCCTTTTGTTCTGATTTTTCTCTCCCAACATGATTCATAAAGAAATGTGTATTTTAAGAGTTAATATTCATTTATAACCAGGAAAAAATAAACCAATTTATAAAATGGTTCACCAGCCAAAAAAAGAGAAAAACACTGCTTTAAACCTAGTTGATTGTGAACCTCTGTAAGTAAAGCATTGCACCATCAAGAAATATAAATTTTATGTATGCACAAAAGCATAGATTAGAAATTAAAAGGATGAGATAATGGTGAAGTAAGCAATATTTTTAAATGTTGTTTAAAGTGGTATTTATTAATACCTTATTGGTTTAAATGTGAGAGCAATGTCAGCAGGTCAACAGACATTTAATAAACATATAATATGTTCCAAGCCTTGTGGTAAGTGCTGGAAAACAAATGTAAGATACAAAGAAAAATAGTTTCACTGAAGTGCTTTATGTCCTAATGGGGAAGATAATAGAAATTGAAAGTCTGGGTGTGGGGTTGAGGAGAGGGGGAAGGTACCTATTCATGGGCATAGTAGCAAAGCTTAGAAAGTGAGAAGCAGAATGAGGAGAGAAATTAAGGCTGGTTGGTTTGCGTCCGTTGTCAACATGGAGATTTTGGGTAGAACTTACCAATGGGGAAAGGGTAGCAAATATTCCAGAGTGAGAATAACATAGTAGCTGTTAGAATTTCAAGTGGTAGAAGACTGAGACATGGTGGCAAAGTCTGGAGAGTCAGTAGAAGAACCAGGAAAAGAATAATATGATTGAAAACATTTTATTGTATTTCTTAAAATCTAAGTTAAACTTTCATGATACAACAATTTTTTTGCTTTTTATTTTCAAGATATATACATAGTTTTTAACATTCAACTTTGCAAAACCTTATGTTCCATTTTTTTCTCCTTCCACT
Organism: Myrmecobius fasciatus; assembly: GCA_023553655.1. Taxonomy (NCBI): domain Eukaryota; kingdom Metazoa; phylum Chordata; class Mammalia; order Dasyuromorphia; family Myrmecobiidae; genus Myrmecobius; species Myrmecobius fasciatus. The sequence continues at coordinate 10,001 of JAJPUD010011691.1, forward strand.
CCTCCACCCCCTCCCTTAGGCAGCAAGTAATCCAATACATGTTAAACATGTGCTATTCTTCTATGCATATTTCCATAATTATCATGCTGCACAAGAAAAATCAGATTAAAAAAATGAGAAACAAAAAGCAAGCAAACAACAATAAGAAAGGTGAAAATACTATGCTGTGATCCACACTCAGTTCCCACAGTTCTTTCTCTGAGTGTAGATGACTCTCTCCATCACAAAACCATTGGCCTGAATCACCTCATTGTTGAAAAGAGCCATGTCCATCAGAATTGATCACCACTATGAAACAACAATTTGAATATGTTGTTCTGATTTCTTTTAGACTAAGGCCTAGGTGGTAGAAGTGGTTTGCCTTGGGTACAAGCAATAAACAGGTAATGAATTTTTAGAGAATTTTAAAACAATAATAAAACTGCTTTTTATTTATCACCATTTACTGGCAATTCTGAATATTATTAATGATAAGATATTTCTCCCCCAAAATGTTTTTTGTTGGTCCAAGTTCTACACAATTGTCATGGTACAATAATTGGGCCTTGATGTGGGTAGACTCAACCTCATGTTCTTTTTAAGGGTAAATCCTTAATGATTCAGAATTGTTTGAGCTTGCTTTAAGTTATATCCTTGTCTCTAACACTTTTGGTTATTCCATATTCCAACATTCCTACAGTAGATATAAAATAAAAATTGATAGCACAGTAACTATGAAGATGAAGAACAGAATTTGAGTTATTTCAGTCCTGTCATTCTATATAAATGCTTGGATCTTTTATTTGTATTTCAAATATAAAACCTTGAAACAATGTGAGATGCAACTTGTGCTATATTTGTTTGAAAAGTTTAAAATGTTTATACATGATGTTCAAAATTGAAATATATTCTTTTTAAATACATTACTTTTAAAATTAAACAATGAATCAAAAATAAAATACTACATCAGTATTATGATTTATGTTATCTCAACTGTATCTTTTGCAGACATTTCAGTTTTATTAAAATTCAGTTATGAAATGAGATTCTTATGAATCTCTTCCAAATTTAATCCTTATGCTTAATACTTTTTCCATTTGTATATTACTGCTTTTATAAAGATTCTTCCTTGTTCAAACATGAAGGAAGTAAATCTGGCTATACTATCTATTAAATATGAATATACAAAGATCGACAAATAGACATTTCCAGAAGGTTTGAAAAAGAAACTGTAGTGTTATTATTTATTGCTGTGACATAACAATACATAACTATATTAGTTTCTTTTTTCTCAATACTATGTTAATGTAGCTAACAGTATTAATCCATTATTTTTCTCTTTTCATGCTACAAAACTTAATTAATTTATATTTTTGGCATGCTTATATACATAAACATTTTAATAAAAGCAATTTTACTGCATGAATTCTTTATTTCTGGACGTCATTGACTACATTTCATGATTATTACTGAAAATATTTTTGTCATAAAAAAGTAGGTATTGTTAAAAATAATCTACTACATGTGTCAGGTATGGTAGATCCACCACCACTAATTTTAAAATCTGTTTGCTTTTATAATGGTCATTCATTTATACTGGGCATAGCTGTCAAAGTTCAAAAGATAAATCAGAAAAATATGTGGATCCAATTGGAAGAAATGACCATACTTGATGAATGAAGATGCTCATTTTAAATCCCAGCTTCCCATATGAAATATTTTAGTTGAAATTTGACTTTCCATCTTCCCTGAAGTCAAGTAGTTGTGCTTGCAAACTCATTAGAGTTCTGCCATTTTTTATATATTTAAGAAATAGATCCAAAAAATCACCTGAAACTTTGCTTGAAAAATTTTAAACAAGTTAGAAAATTCTTTTTCTAAGTTTTTAAAGTATTGAGAGAAGAAACATTTTATAGGTGATACACTTACATAATTTTTAATAGCAAAATCCTGGTTTTTAAGTGTCTTGCTTGCTAATTGTGATGGGTTCTTACTACCATTAATTAATTAATGTTTTAAGAAAACTATACCCAGGCAAGAGGTGCTTTGTTAAGAATAGTAGACATATACTAAATCTTAAAATAATTTTCTTGACAATTTTGAAATTTCAGGCTAATTTCTTGTTAATTGGCTTGATTTTCATTAATTTTTGCCTCATAATGTAAGTGGGACACTTCCTAGGAATAGAACAGTCAGCTTTGCCATTTTCTTGTATTTGCTTATGCTCATAGTGTTATTTGCAATTTTGTTTTTTTTACAGAAATCTTTTAAAAATCGTTTGCCCATTTTTTATGGACACTTAACACTACTAGCTAGGTGACCCTGGGCAAGTCACTTAACCCCAATTGTCTCAGTAAAAATATACATATATATAGATAGCACTTAGTACAGTGACAAGCATTATATTAAGTGCTTCATAATCATGTTCTCATTTGATTCAATTATTATCTCATTTAATTCTCATAACAACCCTGAGTTGTAGGTGCTATTGTTATCCCCATTTTAGAGATGAAGAAACTGAGGTTAAGTGACTTGATCTTAGTTATAGTAGTAGCAAGTGTGTGAGATCAGATTTGAACTCAGATCTTCCTGACTCTATCCATAGCACTCTATCCCCTATGCTACCTAGCTGCTTTTAGCTGTAAGTAGCTTTTTAGAGTATATGGGCAGAGAAAATACAATTTAAAATTTCTAAACCAATGAATTCACAAGACTAATCCCTATTCTTATGCTTAGTTAAAATTAGATGATGTAATCTATAAATTCAATTAACCAGGCACATGTGAACAGTAATTTGTCACAATATGTTGAAAATAAATGAATGAATGAGGGCTCTATTTTCAATTCCCTTAGGACACCTTGTATGCTATGTGTTACATGTAATCATCTGATAAACAAACTGAATAGGGAGGCTAATGTCAATATCTATATTAAATATTATCAAAGCTTAATTACTTTCCTTTTTTAAAATTAAAAAAATAGAAATGGAAGTGCTAACATCTCCTCAATTCCATCAAATGTATTGTCTAAAGCTCAGCTTCTTAAACTGGGTCATGACCTCATAAGGGGTCTTGTAATTGAATATGGGTATCATGAAATTATGACTTATTTTCCGTAAATATTTGATTTGTATACCTATTTTATATACTTATATATCCAGGGTCATAAGAATTTCTCAAACTAAAGATGGTTGTGAATAGAAAAAAGTTTGGTTTAAATCACTTCAATGTTATTATTATTTTTAAAGCAGTTTTAAAGTGGAGGCAACAGAGTTTTAATGTTGGGAGTTAAAATAATAAATTATAAAATGCTATTTTGTTATCAGTAAGGTCCTTTTTGAAGTGTTATATATAAAGGAAATTATTTAATGTTTCTATGTAATGAATTTTACTTTATTATTAATAGTTATCTATGAGATAATAAATTATTGTTATTTATGATTTTAATTATAGCAGCCAAGCCTTAAATGTTAGGGCTGGTAAAATTTGGTAAGTTATATAATTTAATCTTCTATTCTCTTCCAATAATTTTCTCTCAAGTGAATGCTTTCTGCTGTTTGGTATGTTATATAGTTCACTGACTATATGAATTGGGAAAATGTGTCCTCTGAGGAATTTGCTGCATGGTGTGGTATGCTAAAATATAAAGAAGAGTTTTCCTTATTTCATGGGACTAATTTCTAAATTCCTGGTCTCTAGCTTTATAGTTATGAGCAGATTTCAAAACAAATCAACAGACACATTGAGACTTTGGTTATTTTTGGCTAGTAGTGGATAAATGAATAGTCCAAGAGTTTCTGACATTGTGCCAAACGTCTATAAGCCTAAAGTTAAAGAGTCATGTTTTCCAGGAAACCTTGAAGTTTGCCGAGATTTATGCTTTCGATATTGTCATCCATTACTACATTCAAAGGAACTGTCTACACAGAGGTTGATAGAGGGCAGTCAAACCTTTTGCACTGCACAAATTATATGATTAGGTGTCTGTCTATGGGTCGAGTTGTTCTCAAGCCCCCAAAACTAAACACAGCTGAGATCTAAATCCCTGACAAATGAAGGCTGAGTGTAAGGATCACAGATAACGTACAGCAAATGGAATCTCTAAACACCACCCAGCCACACAATATACACCTGATAAATGACTGTCTGAAATAGTACTTTTGAAAAGGACATTGAAGGTTGATTTTTCCAGTGTAATGGAAATTAGCTGATGAAACATGGGAAATATACATTACACACAGATGAATGCATTTAAAATTATTGTTCAAGGTGAAGGGTGCTTCTTTTTCTTTTCTTTTTTTTTTATAAAAGATGAAATCAGTTACAAATAAAGGCATCAGGCTTTTTCACTTGAGAAAGAATCTTACTGAAAATAAGTCCACAGAATAGAGTAGTTTATCTAATGTATTTAAAGTAAGAATAAAGTGGTTATAGATTAAAGTGGAAAGGAAACATTACAAAATGCCTTTTTTGTTTCTAGGAAAAGATGTGTGTGATGTAGATTTATTCTAGTAAATATGGAATTTAATAAGTGAGGAATAATGACATTGGAATCAGAGAACAAGCCCCTGAATTAAGGATATGTGGGTCCAAATCCAGTCTCTGACACCTATTAGAAGGATCGTCTTTGATAAGTCATTTCTCAGAGCCCCATACAACTCTCTAAGACTCATTTACCTAATAGTTGTTGGTATGGGTTGATAGAGTTTGCTTAATAGGAGTTCCTCATATAGATGAAATCACAAAGCCAAATACTTCCTTTTTTGGAACCTCAATAGAAAATAAAAGTATTGAATATAAAGAAAATACTCATGTCTTATTAAATATAAAATTAAATATAGGAGCCATATTAATACATAGTCACTAAACCAACCATACTGTTATCAAGTCAGTTATTCAGATGACCAGTTGTAATTGTTAAAAGAGCCACAATATACTTGATTAACTGTCTTTGCTCCCAATGTTTTCTTATGTCAAAATCATAACAGATTATGAGGTACAGTGGAAAGAACATTGTATTTGGAGACAAATGAGATAGAATTCCATTTCTAGCTCTGCCACTTTTCCCCCTTTGTGACCTTTTAAATCACTTTAATTTTTGAGGTCTCAGTTTCCTAATCTGTGAGATGAGTGGACTGTAATATATGGTCCTCCTAGATCTCCTTTTCATTCCTATCTTTTTCATGTGCAAAGCACCTTTCACTCTACAGACTTAATTACATCATTTAATTTTATCTTTACAACAACCCTCTGCAATAAGCATGTCAGGTTTTATTATTATTCTTCCATTTTACAGAAAGAGGAAGATTTTTATTTATAATAACTTATTGAGGTAGGCAACAATTATTCTTACCTTCATTTTATAAAAGATGAAGAAACTAAACAATAGAGCTGGCAGATTACTGGTTATCATTCTCTAGTAAGTGTGGGAGCCAATAAGTGAATCTAGGTCTTTTGATACCATATCCAGGATTTTTTTTTTTTGATTCAGAACTATCATTTTAAGGGCAACCAGGGTCTTGTGCCAAGGAACCAAATTTTAGAGAATATTGACATCACAAAAAGTTTTTCAGTGTAGAAAAAAAAAACCAAAGTCTGAACTTATCACCTAGTTAGAGGGAATCATTAGTTCAAATAGCAAGAAAATAAATTGCATTCTTTCTCTTCTTTTTAAACCCTCATATTCCCTATTGCTCAGCAGATTTCCTCCCTGGCCTGTACTAACTCTGTATTTCTCTGCTGTGTTAGGCTTCCCAAAATGGTCTCCTAGTTTCTTTTTGTCTACCCACTTCAGCCCATTTCCCAAAGTCTCTCTTTCCCCAAGGGAATTTGTTTTACAAATTAATATAATTCATTCTATTTTCCCTAGATACTCAAATTGCTTTTTCTATCTTGTTTGTTCCTCTACCACATGCAATTATATATACTTTTAAGTTCACATGATTTAAAATTTTAAAGAAATTTAGATATTTTCTAGACCAAGTCACTTCTAGATGAAGCTAATTTTTTTAACTTTTTAATTAAAAAATTTTTGTTTCAAGAGTTTGAACTTAAATTTCATTTATTTATTTATGACAATAAATATCCACCTCCTCTCCTTACTATTGCCTTTTCTTTCCAATGCTAAGCACTGGGGTTACAAATCTCAAGAATAGTTCCAGTTCTTAAGGAATTAACAGTTTAATGGGGAGACAATATGCAAACATCTATGTACAAATATATTTGTTCAGTCATTTTTTTCTATGGTGTCCAATTCTTGGTGACCTTATCTGGGGTTTTCTTGGCAGAGATATTGTATTGGTTTACTATTTCCTTTTCAAGATCATTTTATACGTAAGGAAAATGAGACATATGGGGTTAAGTGATTTGTCCAGAAATGCACAGCTAATCAGTAATTATCTGAGGCCAGACTTGAACTCAGAAAAAAGATTAGGAAGTAAGAAGAGATTAGAGAAGATATACAGGTAAGATGGGGTGATGTAGAGGTTTGAAGATGAATGTGATTCTGATGAAGAAGCAATTGTAATCCAGAGAAAGGGTCAAATGAAAGATATGATGTGATGTGATAAATTATGCTACCTATGGAAAGCATGAGGAATTGAAGGCAAAGAGAGAGATATTGCAGTCAAGAATGCAGTAAAAAGAAATTCAAATCAGTCAAAAGAAAAATAATTAATTGTTGGGAAATTACTTTTCTAGAAAGTCTGAAAAATGGAATAATGCTTTGCAGAAAGAAAGGATGGCTTTGACCAAGTTACATATAGGCAAAAGAATAAGTATGGAATTTGGCACTTTTGATAATAATGGAAAAAAAAAGACAAAAGTCTTGAGGAATTAAAATATTCCCATGCTTTTTAGCTCTTTGGAACTACACATGGAAAAAAGCTAATTTTCCCAATTTTTTTTTAGAAATATGTATCTAACAATATCTATAAGCTTGTATGGAAAAATGTTTTTGATAAAGTAATAATAATAATAAAGGCTAGCATTTACATAGTGCTTTAGGGGTTTCAAAGCTCTTTGTAAATATTATTTTATCCTCAGAACAATTCTGGGAAGTAGGTATTATTTCTAGTTCTAGTTTACAAATAAGCAAATTGAAGTAGGCAGAAGTTAAGTGGCTTGCCCAGTTAAATTGATCAAAAAAATATCTGAGACAGAATATGAATTTAGGTCTTTTCAAGGCCCAGTACTCTAGACCTAAATGAATTTTAGCAAGCAAGGACAAAACCTCTGAAAGAGATAACTCTGTATCTTAATTCAGGAAATTCACTTTAGAAAATTAATCTATATAGTCAGATAGTATGAAATGAATATACATTATATAACTAATCAATAGAATGCAAGCTCTCTCCTGGTAGTCAGGGATTCCTTTTTCCTTTGAATCACCAGAACTCAGATTGGTGTTTGACACAAAATAGGCATTTAGCAAATGGTTATTGAGATGGATTAATCTAGGATATTTGAAAGAGATACAAATCAAGATACAAATCAAGAAATAGCTCACACATAGCTATTGACGTTTTTGACTCATGACTTTTGGAGCCCTCACCTGATAGTAGATAGGACCCACTGATTGAAAAAAATATATAATAAAAAATAACTATGAAAATGAAAGCATTTTCATGTGAATTCACATATTCTTAATTGTAACTGTTCATGCATATATTAAAAATGGCATTCTCTGCATGAGATGTATTTATTCAGTCTATGTTTTCATTCATAGACTCCTTCCAATGACTATTTGGTCCTTTTCCATCTTTTTCAATGCCTCCCCCAACCCCCACCTCCACCATTAGAACCTAACATCCCACCTCCTTACCTCCCCATCTTGCCACCTCCTCTCACATGTTAAGATCTACTGTCTGAACTTCCATTATTTACTTTTACTGTTAGAACTTCCTAGTGATCTAAAAGAGGAAATATTTCACAGATGGTAGTAAAGGAGACAGAGGGCATAAGTTATTTTCATGACGTGATTTCAGCTGCAGAGCTGGGATCCTATCCCAGATCTCTTTCCTCTCTGCACTGTCCTCTTTTTATTCTGTTATTAAATAACTCATTCCTCTACATATCCTTTGATTGAATATATTCATGTTGAAATCATATGGATCAATTGCAATATTATTTCTTTCTAAGAAGACATTTTGAAATACACAGTGCAGGGTGTCACACACACACGCACTCACATGCACACACACAAAGATGAAATTAATGTGTTAGTTTTCTACCTTTTCCATGTACTGGTTTGAACACATCTTTCTATTTGAAGACACTATAGCTGTAAGCTAGTATGTTGTAATTACATTTAAGACATGGTACACAATTCTTTTTTATTGCTTTTACTAATAACCATTAGCCTAATTTTTAATGAAGGCTAGGCTAGATCAAAGCTTCAAGATCATAATTCACTTCTATCTCTAATTGTTATTTTTAGAAGTATAGATGACTCTTTGCCTCTGGCAAAGAAAAGATGCAGATTCTGAAATTTTTTCTTATGACTTAATTCCACAAATTTATAAAGAAGCTTGAATTATCTTTGAATTCTACAAACTTTATTTCCTATGGATTGCCAGTTATATGTTGCTCCTTGTGTCTTTACAAAAACTAATATATATACATATATATTATATCATGTTTGCATATGTATTTAAACATACACATTTTTTAAAGAGTTAAGCCTGAAAAAACAGCTTGGAAAGTGGGTAGAAGGCTAGGGAGTGTCACCAGTGAGGTATGCTACTAAATTCTCAAAAAACACTAGGCTGATGAGTAAGCCTAGTTATAAGTGGTGGTGGTGGATGAGTCTTTGTTATATCAGATCTCTCTGGTCTGAAGATCTTGAAGCATGAACTATTCAGAAATGTAACAATTCCTCCTAGTTCATCTCTTCAGGAAAGGGTTCTACATACTTGTTCATAGGACTTAGGCTGACCATAATTAAGGCATTTCACCTTCTAAATATTTCACCACTATGAGGGAAATGAGAATTAAATTCAGGATGCCTAGTTTTGTCTTTGGGGTCTCTCAGCCTAAAGATAGCTCTGGTTCTAGTGATGAGTTTTACAAAAGAGTCACTAGAGTCCTGGGCCTTGGCCCAATAGAGTGTGGGTGGGAAACCCAATACTTTGTGCCAAAATTCGTGGTTCCTTTGTCATCACCACCAGAAAGCTCAGGTGATAGTCCAAAATCTGATTCCTCCCAGCATTTGTCCAGGGTTTCTAACTACTGTTGCTTCTTCTGCTTACTGAATTTTGTGAAATCTGACACCATGAAGATGACTGGTGGTGGTGACTTCCCATTGTACTTCATGGTAATCAGCACCAACTCATGGTATATCATTCATTCTGGTTCTCTGTTCAAGAGAGCACTGGAAAGGGGATGTAGACCACCTGCTGGTTAATCAAAATTTAATAGTCCTCCTGTATGCCCCTCTTGGCAGCATTTCAGAAGAAACCATTGCAGATGACTTTCTGTACATAGACTTGTCATGAGGAAGTACAACCAGCTTGTGTCTATCCATGATACTCAACATCTGATTACAGATGTCCTGGGCTTGGCATAAGGAATGAGATTGTATATAATTCTTACTACAGAAACTGGAGAATTTGTTGTTCTCCCAAGAATTGTACACAGAGTGAGATAGTTGTCTTTGGTCTGGTAGAATATGGCTTTCTTTTAATTTGAAACACAAACACAATGGTGATCATATTCTCTGTAGGTCAGATGCATAGATATGATCAACATTTTCTGTAACATTGGTTCTGAAAGGAAACTTTACCATACTGTGAGTGGCTCATCATCCAGGGCTCCCAATGTGTTTAACTGCTCTATGATTGTGATCAGATTTTCCATGATGGGGACACATGTAGGAAGTCAAAGGAAAGCAAGTCATGAATATGGTTTCAAGAGTGAGCACCATGCTGGCTAAATTTAATCTTTGGATCTCAGACATGCTGATGGTCCATATTTTATTTTAGTAGCATATTTTGTGTCAAGCCTGTAACATATTACGGACCCTGTTATTCCAGCTCTGCCTGTTCTCTACTTTGCCTGAGTCTGATAAAAAAGAAGTCACCATCAGCTGGTGTTATATACTTGGAATTATATACTTTATTATTTACAAACTTAGGCCCACCATATAATAGTTCCCTTCACTAATCAAATATCTTAGCAACATTGGTAGCAATTACAATCTTCTTGCTACCAGCAGGAGCCAGATCAAAGATCCAGCTTTGTATCTCACTTCAGTAGAGCAGAACACTCAAAGAGGATGATTAATTCGGTTATATCAGATCCCAGAGATGTTATGCATTCATAAAAAATCTCAAAGGTATCATTAATCTCTTCTTCAGTGGTCAGAAACATAAAGATGTAGCCTGATGGTTTAATTAAATGAATCTTTATGATCGTGACAAAGCTGGCATCCAAGTTACCTGTTTTGGGTTCCTGAGTATAAAGGACTTCATATATATAAATATATATATGCATATGCATATATATTATTTATATATTACTTTCTTCCACTCTATTATGACATTAGGTATCATCCCAATGCCCCACATGTTGGCAGTCATTTACCTCCCACACATATCAGGCAGGGGATACATTCAGAGTCTGCTAAATTCCATTGGAATGGAGTCTCTCTCTGCTTCATTATGGGTTTTTTGAGTTCTTTCCTTTCTTTAGCCAAAGCAACCTGCACCATTGCTGTTCAGGACAGGGAGTCATTAGGGTTTTTTTTTTTTTTTAACAATTTTAATGCAGTACATATCCTTGGTGTGTCTTCTTGCTTGGTATGTTCTCTCGGGAATAAAGACTCTTCCTTAATCAGTTCAATCTCCCAGTCTTTATTTTCTTCACTTCTTAAAGTGCTTCCCAAAGCATTCCTGTCTCTTTATTAAAGACTGAAAATTCATCTTTGGAAAAAGCATTGACTTTGATTACCTATTTGATCGCCCATTTCTCAAGAGTTGGGTGAGGCATTTCAAATGGAGCCTGTCATCTTATACTAACTCATTGGTCTTCCCAACAAAGTTCTTCTGGTGGTTTGGGTTCAGTTCTTTTCCAGTAGTCTGATCCAAACCTTCATACTCAGGCTAGTTTTGGCCCCAGTGAAAGATAGGACTTCACCTTAACCCTCAGACCTTTGTTCATTATATCAGCAAAATTGACTTCTCAGCCTTCCTGGAAAACTCAAATATGTGAACTAAGTTTTTCCACCATTTTCTTAGTCCTTCCACCTGCACAAAACACCAAAACTACATGATACTAGTAACTTTTCCATCCCCAATAGAGGGCTTTTAAGTTGAAGGTTGGTTCATCTGTTTTTGTCTCAACCATCTGTCATTATTCTTCCCATATTTATTACAGTCTTTGATAGAACTTTGACTTCTGTACTGAGATCAATATCTAGACTTTCTTCTTATTTGGGGTCCTAAAATGTGATCTCCATTGGACCAAGGTTTCCCTTTGAGGTTCCTGTCCTGGTTTAGACCCTAAGTCTACTTCTTCTTCTTTTTTTTTTTTTTGAATTTGTCATTGTATTCAAAGATTCTTTGCTTTTCTTGTGCTGCACCACTAGGCATTAGAGAGTCTAGTTTTTTTTAGGTCATCCATGGCTATTATCACAATATCTTTATCAAATATAGTCTATAATGTAGGACTGTCTGATCCACAAAATGCTGGTAATATGTTCTTGAGCTTTCCTTTGGCACTTGGTTCAATAACTGGATTTTTGATAGTAGAAGATTTTGCTTCATGGTCCATATGATGCATAACAAGTTGCTTATAAAAGTTTTTTTAAAGTATCTTTTTTGGTGAGAGAAATTCTAAAAGTGTCAAAGGTTGTATTTTCTTCACAAGATTGACCACAAATTTGGTCAAGTCCTTATCATTGATCTCCAGGTAGTTGTCCAGTTCAGTGCACATTTTAATCATCAGTCAGATGCTTGAACTTGGAGAGCTCTTCAGCAGGTCTGGCTTGGCCATTACATACCATAAACCTCATTTAAACTCATCTTGGCTTCTTCACCCCAAGCTCTTACTATTTTACCATTACTCTTTCTGATTCAGCCATTGCTTTATATCTTTGTTTACCTTCCCTGAGGTGGCATCAACTTCTGATGGTACTTGCCTTGTCTACCATGGTGAGCCAGGGGCCTAAGAAACAACTGTCACATCCAAGAAGTGCAGTAGGCAGATAGATTACCTACTATCTGACTAAAGGAGATAGTGACAAAAATTAACAATACATGCAAGACTTTTGCAAAACCCTGTAATTGGAATGAGAATATTTTATATCCTTAATGAGAATCCATTGAAGGGTAAATCTGGTGCCATAGCTATGGTAATTCCAGCTCCAATAGCATATATTAAAATTATTGCTGTTAAAAAGTTCTTAGCTGGATTTTGGGATGGAAGTGCCAGACATCATGGGGAGATCCACCACTTGTCCCAATCCCTGCTTTTTGACTTAATGATCTTAGGCCAAAGCATTTACTTTGAAAAAAATAAGTTAGAGCAGACCCCAGTTACCTTTTATCCCAGATATGGACAATGAAATAGGATCCCATTTCTATTTTGTTGATTTTTTGGGACTGGGGTCATGATTAAAATGTATAGTCAGGAGCATTTATATTGTTCTTCTAGAGATGAAATTCTTGGACTGGAGCAAGAAAGACCAGGGTAAAAGCATTTGCTAATTTTATTATTGTTCAATAATAAAAGTTGAAAGTTTAAAGAACATCCCTTTTCTTTTAATCTAATTATGGTTCATTTAGTGTAATAAAAATTTTAATTACCCCTTTTTTATAGAGTTCCCCTCACGTAAGTCTCAAGGGTTCGCTGCTTTTCTGATCTTCCTAACATTAACAAAGTAAATAAATAAGTAAAAAATAAAGTCAAGTAATCATTCTTACAAAAATATATTATGTAGGCAATTGGATATGATCTCCACTTTGATAAGAGAATTAGTCTACTTTAATAGCAGTTATAAAGGTCAATTTAATCTTTTATTCCTTTGGCTTCCATTAAATTATATGAAAGATAATTTCTTTGTTATTTATATTGTATACCAAGAAAAATAAATTAAATGATCCTCTTAAAGATGTCTTGGAAAAGCAGTTAAAAATGCTTACATAAAAGACAGAATGCCAACAATTTAGGGTTAATATAATTTTAAAAACAAAATTTAGAATTGGATAAACATCAAAATAAATTTTAAAAGTCAGTAATTTAAAGAAAATATTCCTTTCCTTCTTTATTGCAAAATCCTAGCCAAGACTAATCCTGTTTTTAAAAATGTCTAAATTTTGAACTTACCTGAGTAAAGAATTTCTCCTTCACACATTCATTTTACACTAAAAGTCTGCTTAACTTAGATTAATTGAAAACATGATTCTCTAATCTTGGAGAAAGTTGGGGAGTGTGGGTATTGAATTTTGCACATATTTTCAAATGCAATTGCTTTGTTGGTAGATTTTTCTCAAATTTTGTTTTCTTTCAAGTGAGTATTAATTGTATGTGGGGGGATATTTAGAGTAGTAGTTCTGTTATGGAAAAGAAAAGAAATAAAAATTAATAATTTAAGGGGAAACAGATTTTATAAGGGTATCAGATAAAGCTCTCTCATTTTTATTGCAGCTTGGGATTTTGGATATTATCTTAAAAGAATGAAATTATATTTAACCATAAATCTCTCTTTAATGTAGAGCTCCTCAACTAATCTATACCTAAAAACAAAAAAATCTTGTTTTATATCTCTTTGTTTTAGAATCTAGCACAGTGGTCTACCCATAGCAGATGCTTTGGGAGTATGGAGTAGTATTGATGATAAAAATTTTCACAATTCTGACAAAACCATTATCATAACTCTCTGCTTTTTGCTTAATGTCATTTACATTTAAATAAAGAGTTAGAAAAAGACTGACAAAAATATTGGCAGTTTTCCTTGAAAATGCATCTTGGATGCCCATCCGTTGGGGAATGGCTAAACAAATTGTAATATGTACTTGAAGATTATTGAGCTGCGAGAAATGCTAAATATGTAAAACTCAAATAAACATGGGGAGACTTACATGAATTGATTTAGAGTGAAGGAAGCAGAAAAGATAAATAATGTATACTATGACAACTTAGTTCTTGACTAATTACTGAATAGTTGAACAATGTAAAGGGAAAAAAACAATAACATAAAACTGAATGCTGGGTAATTATAATGAGCATTTTTTTTTCTTTAAAGAAGAAATGAAAAAAAATGTGCCTTTCTTCATTAACTGCAAAAGTGTGTGTGTGTGTGTGTGTGTGTGTGTGTGTGTGTGTTATAGGGATGAAATTTTAAATACATTTTCAGATATGAATACTGTGTTAGTTGGCCTTATTGAATTGCTTTTATTTTGAGGGTAAGCTCATTCACATATATTCAGAAGTGGAAAGATGTAAAAATAAAGAGCATTTATTAAAAAATAATAGAAAATGTATTTTTGAATAATCCATCATATCAAAAAAGTGATATTGAGTTAGAATAAGAATATACTCATGGAATCAAAATGTAATGTGATAATCATCTGTTCTCTGAGCTTTTTTGTTGCTTTTAATGATAGGAAACATTTATTTAGCATTTTCTGTGCCAAGCACTGTGATAGGCACTTCATAATTATTATCTCATTTACGTTTTACAACAACTCTGAAAGGTAGACATTGTTATTATGCCCATTCTACAAAAGAGGAAACTAAAGCAAAGAGATTAAGTGAATTTCCCGAGGACATACAAATTGTTGCTGAAGGCATTTTTAGTCATGTCTGATTGTATTTCCCATTTCGGATTTTCTTGGTAAAGACATTGCAGTGTTCTGCCATTTCTTTCACTCATTTTACAGATGAGGAAACTGAGGCAAATAGGCTAAATGACTTTGCCGTCCTCTTCTTTGGGTTGTTTTCCTTATACTTTCCCTTAAGAAATATAAAAGAAAAGAATGGCAAAAAATTGTGTTTTTGTCAAACTAGAATGAAAAAAAGTACTGTGTACTGATAATAGGTTAGATGGCAAAGTTGCATATTAACAGGCTGTGGATAGGGACATGAATTTATTGAATATAATTCCACCCTTACCATAATTCCTGGCTTATCTTCTAGTGGAGAGGTATAAATTAAGACACATAGAAAGCAGGCACAAGTTTGTCCTACTGATTGCTTTAATTATTTTCAGGATTAAGACAAATCCGAGACTACTTGAGGTTAGATTCAGTGAGCAAAAGAAAGAACTGAGAACAAATAAATACTTGAGTTGGACAATGTTGACTTTGGGACAGGGTTGAGGAGGGAGTGTTCAACAATAAATCATTATTGAACACTTATGGTGTGGAAAGCACAGTGGTAGGTGATTAGGGAGAGACAAACATTAATAAGATATGCCCCCTGCCCTTCAAAAGCTTAAAGATTAGTCTCTATCATTAAACTTTGGCTCCTTCTACACCATCCTTGACTTCAGATATGGCCAATACATCATAACATTCTCATTATATAGCCTAAGCTATTTAGACATCCTGGAAGTAAAGATTCAAAATGAAATTTATAACTTAGATTCTTATAGTTATAAAATGAGTTTTCCAACACCAAGAAGAACTTCATGAGGTTCCCAGAGTTATTGTTAGGATTGAATCAGATGATATATTCATCTCGTTGGGTAGTAAATTAACTTAAACTTAAAATAGCCTCATCAATATCAGTTCTTTCATGCCATCCAAGTTTTAGGTAGTGAAATAACTCTTTATATATTAAGATATTTATTTATAGAAACTGGTCTATCTGAAAAATAGCTATCCAGAGGCATGGTTTTGACTCAAAGACTTAAAACACCCACAACTTATAATCATTAAAAAAACACCACTTTGAGTAAAAATATAATTTGTAAACAAGGTGATTAGTATTTCAGATTTAATTTTTTTTATCTTAAAAATTGATTTATTGGTTTTAAGGCCAGGGTACAATCTTTTCAGGGCTTACTATATATCAGACTCTATGCTAAACTCTAGGCACATACATGTAAGTAAAAAGGAAGGCAGGTCCTGCTCTCAAGGGGCTTACATACTGATATGTTATTTTTACAGATGAATATTTACATACCAAAGTGCTATATTCTAATGTATTTTGTTTATATATAAAAAAGAACTGAAAATGGGGTAGAGGTGAAGGTACCTGAAGAGAGGAATAATGTCAAAGTATCAAAGTCATACTGGAAGAGGAATGAGATGCTCTTAATTCAGTAAAAGTATTATCATTAATACATTTTATGAAAACTTTTAATGTCTACTAAAGCAAAATAAAATTTTAATGTCTTGTCACAGCATGGAAGAATCCTTGGGCTCTCAAAGATTGTACCAGTAAATCACAAACTCTACCAAGTCAGAATGGCTTCAAGTACAGTTCAAGTGATGAACTTTAAGTTTTGTCTGAGAACCAGTTTTGTTATTCTCAGAAAGACTCATCATCATAAGGTCAATAACCAGATGAATAATTATTTTTGGCCAAGCAATTCAGGATTTTATACTAAGATATTAGTAGTGGTGATATGCACTGGTGAAATAATGTCACAGATGCACTGAGTTGTTATCCAATTCTTTGTAACATCCTATGGAATTTTTTTGGGGGGGCAAAGATACTGGAATAGTTTTTTCCTTTTATATATATATGTATATATATATATGTATATATATATATATATATACGTTACTTATTTAAAATTTCCCCCCAGCTATATTTAAATTTTTTTACATTCGTATTTAACATTATTGAGTTTTAATTTCTCTCCTTATCCTCACCCACAATTAAGAAATCACATGTCAAGTTATGCAAAACATTTCCATAAAAGTCATGTTGTGAAAGAAAAACACAGATCTCTCACTCTGATGAAAATATGTTGAATAAATAAGATAAATGAAGTAAAAAAGAGTGAGATAAAGAAAATGAGAATGCTTTAATCTATATTCAGAAACAGTTCCTTCTCTGGATATGAATAGAATTGTTCATCATAAGTCCTTCAGAGTAGTCATAGATTATTATATCGCTGAGATTAGCAAAGTTACTCACAGCTGACCATCCTAGAACATTGCTATTACTTTGTATACAGTACATTTCACTTTGCTTGAATTCATGTCAGTTTCCACAGAACAATAATATTACATCACAAACACATACCACACTTTACTGAGCCATTCCCCAATTCATGGGCATCCCCTCAATTTCCATTTTTATTTGTCCTGAGGATAGCTGTTATGAATATTTTTGTATATATAGGTCATTTTCCTTTTTAAAAAAAATCTCTTGTTATTAATGCCTAGTAGTGGTGCTGTTAGGACAAAGAATGTATAACTCTTTGAGTCTGCCCTTTCCTTAAAGCAAACAGAGGTTAAGTGCTTTGAACTCAGTCTTCCTGAAATCTATCCTATGAGACTCCTACCTGCCTAAGTAGTATCAGTTGTATCTTCAATCTGGGTACAATTTTTAAGAAGACTCTTCAACAAGGGTCATTTGGTATGTAGAAATAATTAATCCATTAAGCAAATATTTATTGGGTATATAAATTAAGCACTTTGAATGGTTACTCAGCAACAGAATAGAAAGACTGTTGGACTTAGAGGCAGGAAAACCTGAATTCAAACTTCATGAGTTCAAATCTAGCCTCAGACACTTACTAGATATGTTAACTCTGGGCATTTAATCTCTATTTCCCTTAATTTTTAATGTATTAAACAGTTAATAAAAGCATCTACTCCCAGGATTATTATGAAGATCATATGACATAATGATATTCACAATGATCTTCACATATGACATAATATAGATAAAGCATTTTGCAAAATCTGAAAATGCTATGTAAATTGTAGCTAATAACATTATTGTATGATTGTACATAGGAATATGGAAGAGTTCAAAAATATAAAAGCTGTTACAAACCTTCAAAAACTTAAAGTTTGAGGAGAAAAAAAATACATGCACATGAAATAGGTAAGTAAAAATCAAAGACAGAAGATGATTAAGTATGGGGGGGTAAGTGTTAAAAATGCCAAAAGAGTGCAGAGAACAGGAAAAAAAATAAAATTTGGAATATTTAGCAGAACTTTTACGGCAAAAATAAGATTTAAATAATAGGTGGGATTTAGATAGGTAGAGAAAAACATAAGGAGAGTATTAGAGTTTGGAAAAACTGTAGCAGCAAAGATGAAGGTTTGAAGACAGAAATGATTTAGGAGAGCTAGGACTATGGCAATGGTTTGTTAGCTAATGGCTTTCCTTCCAATCTCTTTCCACTCTAGTCCACCCTTTTTGTACCTGTTAAAATTATTTTTCCATGAGAAAAGACCTGATCATGGTGCAGCTGATAGTGGCATAGCAGATAGAGTCCCATTCTGAAGTTAGGAAAACTTAACTTCCTGAGTTCAAATCTGGCCTCAGACATTTACTAGTTATGTGACCCTGGGCAAGACACTTAACCCTGACTGCCTCAATTTCCTTATTTATAAAATAAGATGGAAATGGAAATGACAAATAACTTCAGTGTCTTTGCCCAGAAAACCCCAAATGGGATCATGAAGAGTCTAAAATGACTGAACAGCAGCAGCCACAAAACCTGGTCATCTCACCAGTTATATAAGTGGTACAGTGAATAAAGCTCTGGTCCTGGAGTCAGAAACAACTGAATTCAAAACAAATTTCATATATTTACTAGTTGTATGACTCTATACAAGTCAATCTCCATTTGTTTAATTTTCTCAATTGTAAAATGGGGATAATAATAATACCCACTTCCCTGGCTTGATATGAGGATAAAAATGAAATAAAATTTGCAAAGCACTTAGTATAGTATGTGGCATATAGTAGGTGCTATATAAATGCTAGCTATTATTATTACTACTACTACTATTTCTACTTCTACTACTACTACTATGACTATGACTATGACTACGACTACTACTGCGACTACTACTATCATTTGTCTTCCTCCTCTCCTGCTTTTACTGCTGCTGTGCAACAACACAAACTCCAATGGCTCCCCATTACTTATGGGGTCAGATTTCAGTTCTTCTGTCTGACATGTAAAGCCTTTTACAACCTAGGTGCAAATCTGTTTTTTCAGATTAGACCCTATTCTCTACTCTTTGCCTTAGTCTTTGGGCTTTCTTGATAGATGTAGCACAATACCTCATCTTCTGGCTCTCCCTCATGCCTGGAAACACTTCTTCCTCACCATTTCCTTATATAATGCTTTGCTTTCTTCAAATTTTAGCTCAAGAACAACATTTTTTATAAAGCATTTCTTACTTCAACTGATAATGCTCCCTCTCCTTAAACTACCTTGTATTTATGCTGTAAATATATATGTTCTATTTCCTTTTCTAAAATAGGGCTATTTAAATAATTTATTTCATCTTCTGTTAACCTGGGAAATCTATATTTTTGTAGATATTCCTCCATTTTATTTAGATTATCAAATTTATTGCCATAAAGTTGAGCAAAATAACTCCCAGTTATTACTCTAATTTCCTCTTCATTGGAGGAAAGTTCTCCCTTATCATTTTTGAGACTAACAATTTGATTTTCCTCTTTCCTTTTTCTAATCAAATTAACTAAAGACATCTATTTTGTTGGTTTTTTCATAAAACCAACTCTTAGTTTTATTTATTAATTCAATAGTTTTCTTATTTTCAATTTTATTAATCTCCACTTTTATTTTCAGAATTTCCAATTTGGTATTTAATTGAGGGTTTTTAATTTGCTCTTTTTCTAGCTTTTTAAATTGTAAGCCCAATTCATTGACCTTCTCTTTTTCTATTTTATGCAAGTAAGCATCTGGAGATATAAAATTACCCCTCATAACCACTTTGGCAGTATCCCACAAATTTTGGTATGTTGTCTCATTATTGTCATTCTCCTGGATGAAATTATTGATTGTGTCTATGATTTGCTTTTTCACTCAATCATTTTTTAAAATTAGATTATTTAAATTCCAATTAACTTTTGGTCTATTTTCTCCTGGCCTTATATTACATGTGATTTTTATTGCATCATGATCTGAAAAAGATGCATTTACTATTTCTGTTTTCTATTTCTGCTTTTCTGCATTTGATTTTGAGGTTTTTTATGCCCTAACACATGGTCAATTTTTGTATAAGTTCCATGAATTGCAGAGAAAAAAGTAAACTCCCTTCTGTCTCCATTCAATTTTCTCCAAAGATCTATCATACCTAACTTTTCTAACATTTTGTTTACCTCCCTAACTTCTTTCTTATTTATTTTGTGGTTTGATTTATCTAATTCTGAGAGAGCAAGGTTGAGATCCCCCACTAGTATAGTTTTGCTGTCTATTTCTTCTTGTATCTCTATTAATTTCTCCTCTAGGAATTTGGATGCTATACTACTTGGTGCATATATGTTTAGTATTGAAATTGCTATATTATTTATGGTATCTTTTAGTAAAACATAGTTTTCTTCCTTATCTCTTTTAATTAGATCTATCTTTGCTTTTACTTGATCTGAGATCAGCATTATTACCCCTGCTTTATTTTTTTTCACCTGAAGTATAAAAGATTCTGCTCCAGCCCTTTACCTTCACTCTGTATGTATCTCTATGGTTTAGATGTGTTTCTTGTAAACAGCATATTGTCGGTTCTGGCTTTTACTCCAGTCTGCTATCCACTTCCGTTTTATGGGAGAGTTCATCCCATTCACATTGACAGTTAAAATGACTAAATCTGTATTTCCTAACATCTTATTTACCCAAAGTTATGTTTTTCTCTTCTTTTTCTCCTTTCTCCCTTCACTCTTCCCCAGTATTTTGTTTTTGATGACCACTTCCCTCTAACAGTCCTCTGCTCTTTAGAAACTCTCCCTCTTTTTTACACCTTTCCCCTAATTCTTCTATTTTCCCTTCTATTGGTCTATCCCTTTCTTTTCCTCCTTTCCCTCCTACTTCCCTATAAGGAGAGACAAGTTTTTCTGTGAAACCAAATGTGTCTGATATATTCTTTTAGAGCCTAATCTGATGAGAGTAAGATTCACACAGTGCTCATCACCCTCCCTTCTTTCCCTCAATTATATTAGATTTCCTATGCCTCTTCATGAGATTTTACCTTATTTTTACCTCCTTTTGTAAATAGCCCTTCCATCTTTAATTTCTTTACCATTTTATCAAAGTAAAATCAAATTATACCCTCATTCTTTAGTATACCCATAGTAGAAATATAGTTCTCAAGAGTTCTTTCCTTTTTACCTTTTTATGCTTCTCTTGAGTTCTATGTTTGGAGGTCAAATTTTTTGTTCAGATCTGGTCTTTTCATTAGAAATAGGTAAAATTCTCCTATATCATTGAATGACTATCTTCTTCCCTGGAAGATAATGCTCATTCTAGCTAGATAATTTATTCTTGGCTGTAATCCACGTTCCTTTGCCTTTCAGAATATCTGATTCCAGGCCCTTTGATCCTTTAATGTGGAAGCTGACAGATCTTGTGTGATTCTAATTATGGTTCCTCAGTATTTGAATTGTTTCTTTCTAGCTGCTTGCAATATCTTTTCCTTGGTGTGATAATCCTGAAATTTGCCCACGATATTCCTGGGGTTTTAATTTTGGGGGCTCTTTCAGGAGGTGATCAGTGAATTCTTTTGATTGTGATTTTGCCTTCTGCTTCTAAAACATCAGGGCAGTTTTCTTTCATGATTTCATGGAAGATAGAGTCTAGTTTTTTTTTTCATCATGGCTTTCAGGAAGTCCAATAATCCTTAGATTGTCTCTCCTAGATTTCCAGGTCAATTGTTTTTCCTAGGAGATATTTCATATTTTCTTCTATTTTTTCTTTTTCTTTTTTTTTGTTTTTGTTTGACTGATTCTTGAAGTCTTATTGAGTCATTCACTTCTATTTGTTCAATTTTAATTTTTAAAGTGTTATTTTCTTCAGTTACCTTTTTTAGCTCCTTTTGTAACTGGCCAATTGAATTTTTTGTTCATTGCAGTCGTTTTCTATTTTACCAATTTTCTTTTTTAGTGAGTTGTTGTCTTTTTCCATTTAGCCAATTTTGTTTTTCAGTGAGTTGGTGTCTTTTCCCATTTCACCAATTTTGTTTTTCAGTGAATTGGTGTCTTTTTCATATCTTTTTTGTAGGGAATTGTATCCTTCTTGTACTGATCTCAATTCATTTCCCCATTTTTCTTCTAAATCTCTTTTGAGATTCTTTAAGCAATTTTCCAGGAAAGCCTTGTGAAATGGGGACCAGCTCATTTCTGCCTTTGTGACTTCCTCTGAAGTAGCTTTCCCTTTAGGAACCTCAGGATCTGAGGTCTGCCCTTCTTTCTCTCCATAAAAGCTCTCTATGGTGAGAGTTCTCTTCTGTTTCTTACTCAGTTTTTAGAGCTTGAGGTCTGCTTAAAGCAGGGGACCAACAACTGCTTCAATTTGCCCTGGGGCAGTTCGCATAGTTGACTTCCAGTGTGGGGCTGGTCAGGCTAGGTCCTTGTTCTCAGTTGTTCTCAATCCACTTTTTACCAAAGGCAGATCAGCCAAAGTACCTGCCCGCAAGCAGAGCAAAGTGGCCCAAGCATCTCCCAGGGACTTCCTGGGTGCCTAGAATGTGCTATATTCCATCCCAGCCCCGGTCTCCCACCCCGGCTGTGTGCTGCTGCTTGAGGTGGCAAATGGCCCAATTGCCTGCCTGTCTGAAACAGAACTGCTCCGGAGTTCTTCCAAGGAAATTTTTGATGGAAATATGTTGTACTCCAAGTATTTGGGGGAGCTTTCACTCCTGAACCAGTTCAGAGCCTTAATCTAATCTTGGTTTGAGGAAATATCAGAGGAGCTCACAGAGAGTCATGTCTGCACTCCACCATCTTGGCTCCGCCCCAATATACTTATATATGTATATGCCATCTCCACCAACAAAATATAAGCTTATCTTTATATCTCATTGCCTAACAATGCCTAGCACTGAACAGACATTTATTAATGCTTGTTGATTAATTGATTGCCACCAGAGTACTCCAATTCTTTAGTCAATTTATATTTTTTAAGTATATTTCTGAGTGTTAAATCACCCCATCCCTTACCCCTTTCAATAAACTCCCATGCTTCCCCAATACTTCCAGAATGAAATATCAACTCTTCTGTTTGACATTCAAAGTTCTTCACAAATTAATTTTTCTGGGGGGTAGAGCCAAGATGGCAGAGTGAAGACACGACTATCTGTGTCCTCCTCTGACCTTATCTCAAACCAACAACAAATTAAACCTCTAAACTGATTTTTAAGTCAAAGAACCCCAAAATATTTGGACTACAACACATTCCTAGCAGAGGTTGCCTTGGAGAAGCTTTGGAGCAGGTCTATCTCAGACAGGCAGGGGGATGGGCAGTTTGCCTTGCTTGGGGGCAGCTCTGAGAGACAGGGCAGGAAACTGGGCAGGACTCAGTGTGGCAGATTATAAATACCTGGGGAGTCCCTGCAAGACTCTTGAGACACTCTGCCCTGAGTGCAGATCTGTCTTTTGTAAAAGGTAAATTGTAACCCACTGCAAATGCAGTACCTAGCCCGGACAGCCCAGCACTGGAAGTCAATCAGCTGAATTGTCCCGTGGCAAATTACCTCAGCTGCCACTTCTTTGCTTTAAACAGACCTCAAGCTTAAAAAAATGAATAAAAAACAGAAAAGAGCTCTTACCGTAGACAGCTTTTATGGAGAGCGAGAACAGACCCCAGATCCTGAGATTCATAAAGGCAAAGCAACTCCAGAGGAAGCCACAAAAGGAGACATGAGCTGGTCCCCATTTCACAAGGCTTTCCTGGAAGATTGCTTAAAGAATCTCAAAAGAGAGTTAGATGAAAAATGGGGAAATGAAATGAGATCATTGCAAGAAGGAATGGAAAAATCATGCAATGCTCTACTAAAAATATGAAAAAGACACTAATTCACTGAAAAACAAAATTGGTGAAATGGAAAAAGTCTGCAGTGAACAAAATCCAATTGGCCAGTTACAAAAGGAGCTAAAAAAGGTAACTGAAGAAAATAACACTTTAAAAATTAGAATTGACCAAATGGAAGTGAATGACTCAATAAGACTTCAAGAATCAGTCAAACAAAAACAAAAAAAGAAAAAGAAAAAATAGAAGAAAACATGAAATATTTCCTAGGAAAAACAATTGACCTGGAAAACAGTTCTAAGAGAGACAATCTAAGGATTATTGGACTTCCTGAAAGCCATGATTAAAAAAAACAAAAAAAAACCTAGACTCTATCTTCCACAAAATCATGAAAGAAAACTGCCCTGATGTTTTAGAAGCAGAAGGCAAAATCACAATCAAAAGAATTCACTGATCACCTCCTGAAAGAGCCCCCAAAATTAAAACCCCAAGGAATATTGTGGCCAAATTTCAGGATTATCACACCAAGGATATTGCTAGCCGCTAGAAAGAAACAATTCAAATACTGAGGAATTGTAATTAGAATTACACAAGATCTGTCAGCCTCCACATAGAAGGATTGAAGGGCCTGGAACCAGATATTCTGAAAGGCAAAGGAACTTGGATTACAGCCAAGAATAAGCTATCCAGCTAGAATGAGGATTATTTTCCAGGGAAGAGGATGGACATTTAATGATATAGGAGAATTTCACCTATTTCTAATGAAAAGACCAGATCTGAGCAAAAAATTTGACCTCCAAACAGAACTCAAGAGAAGCATAAAAAAATAAAAAGGAAAGAACTCTTGAGAACTATATTTCTACTATGGGTATACTAAAAGAACGAGGGTATAATTTGATTTTACTTTGATAAAATGGTAAAGAAATTAGAGGTGGAAGGGCTATTATACTGGAAAAAGAGGGGAAAGGAGGTAAAATAAAGTAAAAAAAAGGAGGTAAAAACAAGATAAAATCTCATGAAATCAAGGCATAGAAAATCTAATATAATTGAGGGAAAGAAGGGAGGGTGATGAGCATTGTGTGAATCTTACTCTCATCAGATTGGGCTCTAAAAGAGTATATCAGACAAATCTGGTTTCTCAGAGAAATTTGTCCCTTCTTATAGGAAAGTGGGAGGGAAAGGAGGAAAAGAAAGGGATAGACTAATGGAAGGGAAAATAGAAGAATTAGGGGAAAGGTGTAAAAAAGTGGGAGGGGCTCTAAAGGGGGGTAGACTGTTTAAGGGAGGTGGTCATCAAAGCAAAACACTGGGGAGGGGGGGAAAGGGAAAGGGGAAAGGAAAGAGGAAAGCATAATTTTGGGTAAATAAGATGGCAGGAAATACAAAATTAGTTATTTTAACTGTTAATGTGAATAGGATGAACTTTCCCATAAAACAGAAATGGATAGCAGACTGGATTAAAACAGAATCCAACAATATGTTGTTTACAAGAATACATCTAAACCATAGAGATACATACAGAGTGAAGGTAAAAGGCTGGAGCAGAATCTATTATGCTTCAGGTGAACAAAAAAAAGCAGGAGTAGCGATGCTGATTTCAGATCAAGTAAAAGTAAAGATAGATCTAATTAAAAGAGGCAAGGAAGGAAACTATATTTTACTAAAGAGTACCATAGATAATGAAGCAATTTCAATGCTAAACATATATGCACTAAGTGGTATAGCATCCAAATTCCTAGAGGAGAAGTTAAGAGAGATGCAAGAAGAAACAGAAAGCAAAACTGTACTAGTGGGGGATCTCAACCTTGCTCTCTCTGAATTAGATAAATCAAACCACAAAATAAGAAAGAAATTAGGGAGGTAAACAAAATGTTAGAAAAGTTAGGTATGATAGATCTTTGGAGAAAATTGAATGGAGACAGAAGGGAGTTTACTTTTTTCTCTGCAGTTCATGAAACTTACACAAAAATGTGTTAGGGCATAAAATCCTCAAAATCAAATGCAGAAAGGCAGAAATAGTAAAAAAAACCAAACAAACAAATTAATTTTTCTTATTTTCCTATTCTTCTTCTACATTATGCTCCTCCATTCATTACAGTACAACTATACTGGCTTACACACAACACTCTATCTTCCGTATCTCTGCCTTGATATTGTCTATCCTTTATATTTGGCATATTCTCCCTTTTTTCTCCTGATTCCCAATTCCAGGATTTCTTTAAGATTCAGCTCAAGTATTATATTCTGCTCCATAAATTACTTTGTATACATCTATTTATGTACTTTGTATTTCTCCACTTATTTGGGTGTCATCTCTACCATTAAACTGCAAACTTCTTGAGAGCAGAACATTTTTTTTTACTTTTTCTCCATACCTCTAACTTTTAGCATGGTGCCTGCTTCAGGGTAAGAGCTTGAGAAATGCTTAAGAATTGATTGATTGTAGAAATGCCTTTAAGACATTTTGTTGAAATAAATCAAATGCTTTCATTGTATAGGCAAGAAAACAACAAATATAATTTTATTCACTAAATCTTTTAGTTAATTATATGATGGCAAAGATGTGCTCTCCTGTGAAATATCTCACACTTTCTTGTTTCCTTATTTCCAAGTTCCTTTGCCTTTCGGAATATCTGGTTTCCTCATCAGGAAGATCTTGATGTATATATAGATTTTTTGGATAAATATTTCATAAAAATAGGAACACAGTATGTAATCAAGCCCAGTGCCAGGCATGTAGAGAGTGTTTAGCGAATGATTTTTGATTTATTTTAGAAGGGTTTATTGATTAAGATTAGGAGGGGGCTAAAATAGATATAGGAGAGAACTTTGGAAAAGGAGACAAATTGTCTGAAGAAAACCACTTCTTAAAAAATAGATTTTAAAAAATAGACTTGGCTAAATGGAAAAAGAAAACAATCCCTTGAAAAACAGAATTGGTGAAATGAAAAAAATAGACCAAATCCCTAAAATATAAAATTGGTGAAATGGAAAAAAATCCAATGAACAAAACAACTCATTTAAAAGTTCAATTGGCCAAATTAAAAAGGAGATAAAAAAGCTTACTGAAGAAAATAATTACCTGAAAATTAGAATTGAACAAATGGAAGTGAATGACTCAATGAGACATTAAGAATCAGTAAAAACAAAACTAAAGAAGTGGTGAATTATATTCCATAAATTAAAAATAAAATAAATTATGGTTTAAAAAGTGAATAATTTTTAAATAATAGCTTTTTATTTTCAAATACATGTAAAGATAATTTTCTTTTTTTTCTATTTTTAAAAATTTTCAAAACATATGCATGGATAATTTTTCAACATTGACCATTGCAAAACCTTTTATTCCACATTTTCTGCTCCTTTCCCCCATCCCCTCTGCTAGATGGCAAGTAATCCAATATATGTTAAACATGTAAAATATATATATTAAATCCAAATATGTGTATACATATTTATACAATTATCTTGTTGCACAAGAAAAATCATATCAAAAAAGGAAAAAAGAAAGAAACAAAACAAAATACAAGCAAACAACAACAAAGAGTGAAAGTGCTATGTTGTGGTCTATACTCAGTTCCTATAGTCCTCTCTCTGGGTATAAATGGCTCTTTTCATCACAAGAACATTGAAACTGGCCTCAATCATCTCATTATTGGAAACAGTCACATTCATCAGAATTGATTATTGTATGATCTTGTTGTTGCCATGTATAATGATCTCCTGTTTCTGCTCATTTTACTTAGCATCAGATCCTGTAAGTCTCTCCAGGCCTCTCAAATCATCCTGTTGATCATTTCTTATAGAACAATAATATTCTATAACATTCATATGTCATAACTTATTCAGTCATTCTCCAACTGATGGGTATTCACTCAGTTTTCAGTTTCCTGCCACACAAAAAGGGCTGCCACAAACATTTTTGCACATTTCCCTACTTTAAGGGATCAAAGGTTTTGGATCAAAGGTATATGTACCTTTGGGTCAAAGGTTATACACAGTTTGATAACTTTTTGAACATAGTTCCAAATTGCTCTCCCAAATAGCTGGATCTGTTCACAATTCCACCAATAATATATGTGTCCCAGTTTTCCCACATCCCTTCCAACATTCATCACTATCTTTTCCTGTCATTTTAGCCAATCTGACAGGTGTGTAGTGATACCACGGAGTTGTCTTAATTTGCATTTCTCTTATCCATAGTGAGTTAGAGCACCTTTTCATATGACTAGAAATGGTTTTAATTTCTTCATCTGAAAATTGTTTTCATATCTTTTGACCATTTATCATTTGGAAGATGGCTTGAATTCTTATGAATTTGATTCAGTTCTCTATATATTTTAGAAATAAGGCCTTTATCAAGATCCTGAAATGTAAAAAATCTTTTCCCAGTTTATTGCTTCTCTTCTAATCTTGTTTGCATTAGTTTTGTTTGTACAAAAACTTTTTAACTGAATATAATCAAAACTATCTATTTGGTGCTCATTAATGAATTCCAGTTCTTCTTTGGTCACAAATTCCTTCCTCCTCTACAAATCTGAAAAATAAACCATCCTATGTTCTTCTAATTTGTTTATCATATTACTCGCAAAGATAGTTTTCAACATTCATTCTTGCAAAATCTTGTGTTATAAATTTTTCTCCCTCCCTTTTCCCACCCCTCCCCTAAATAGTAAGTAATCCAATATATGGTAGACATGTACAATTCTTCTATACATATTCCACAGTTATCATGGTGCACAAGAAAAATCAGATCAAAAAGGAAAAAAAATGAGAAAAAAGTATGCAAACAACAAAAAGGTGATGATACTATGCTGTGATCCACATTCCATCCCCACAGTTTTTTTCTCTGGGTATGGATGGCTCTCTTTGTTACAAGTTTATTGAAAATGGTCTGAATCATCTCCTTGTTGAAAAAAGCCATGTCCATCAGAGTTGATCATCATATAATCCTGTTGTTGCTGTGTACAATGTTCTCTTGGTTCTATTCACTTCACTTAGCATCAGTTCATGTAAGTCTGTCCAGGCATTTTTGAAATCATCCTGCTGATTGTTTGTTATTTACCAATAATATTCCATAGCATTCATATACCCATAACTTATTCAGCCATCCCCCAACTTTGGGGCATCCAAAAGTGAATACTTTAAAAGTAGTTAAGTCTAAACATCTTTAGTTACTCTGCCCAGTTAATCTACATAGTTAAAAGAAAACAGAATGTTGCACAATTTTTAGATGAATTAGAGACTTGTCTAAGCAGATGTTTCAGTTCATGGAGAAAGCAAATTTGAATTTGCCTGAAAAATATCTCTAGAATGGATGTGGAAAAAAACCTCAAAATTAAACAGTCTTGCTTTTATTTTTGACTAAATAGTCAACGTTTTTGTTGTGAGTCAGGCAACTTACACTCTTCTGAATTTACTGGAAAGTTGCATAACCTTTTAATTTATATTAACAGTGCCCAACTGAGAACCTAAGAATGTTTACCTCTACAAACTGAATTAATAAATTCATCTTTAATATCCATTTTCCTAATTGCAAATCATCAAAACTTCTGTACTTCCAGTGAGTAAAGAGCACCAAAGTAGCACATTAGTCACTCATATCTATTTTTAATGATTTAAGCTTCTTTAGGGGGGGATGTAATTGAAAATTGCAAAATGCAATTATCACAATCCAGAAACCTTTCAGACACATGTATTCATTTCATTCTTCTTACCTTCCCATTATGAAAATATAATAATAAAAAATTCATTTTCAGTAAGGTTTTCCAGAATGTTCAAAATGTTTGGCCAAGACATTTGTTCTTCTGGATCTGGAAGTTGTGAATTACTCCATAGACAGCTATATCTTGCATACCAAAATGTAAGCTATCAATGTTTATGTCCACAAGTTTGCATGCAATTATATCTGGCAAACAGTTTTTTATACTTAATAGTATTTTATTTTTTCCAAATTTTTCATTTGAAGATAGTTTAGTTCCTCCCTTCTTCTTTTCTTCCCTCTTTTCCAAAACAGAAGGTAATCCAATATAGGTTATACACGTACTATAATTTTAAATATATTATGATATTAGTCATGTTGTGAAATAATCAAAACTAAAGGAAAAAATCATGAGAGAAAAAGCAAAACGCAAATAAAAAAGTGAAATTATTATGCTTTGATCCTCATTCAGTCTCCATATTTCTCTTTCTGGATGCAGATGGCATTTTCCATCCCAAATCTTATGGAATTATCTTTGATCACTGAATTGCTGAGAAGGACTAAGCCTATCACAGTTGATCATCACATAATCTTGTTGTTACAGTGTACAGTAGTCTCTCATTCTGTTCACTCAGCATCAGGTCATATAAGTCTAATCTTTTCTGAAATTAGTCTGCTTATCATTTTTAATAGAATAGTAATATTCCCAATACATTCATACACCATAACTTATTTTGTCATTCTCTAATTGATGGAGTCCTCTTCAATTTCCAAATCTTTACCATGAAGAAAGAACTGTTATAAATATTTTAGCACATTCTTTTTTCTTTTTTTAATGAACACTTTGGGATAAAAACCCAGTAATGGCACTGCTGGATCAAAATTTATGCACAGGTTCATAACCCTTTGAAAATAGCAGACAAACAATTTTGATAGGTAGGTTGCTGATTATCAAATTTGTATATGTTTCTGGAAAGAAGCTAACCTCCCTTCCCAACTTCCTATGGGCCCTAAGACTTAGGTCCCTTGTGTTAAGTCTTTCCCCTCTCTAGATTTGGCACAGAAACTTCCCCAAGATCGTCATTTCTAAGAGTGAAGAACAAGAGACACTAATTGTCCCTGCTGTCTGCTCCTGGTGAGGGTGATTCACATCTCCCTTCAACCTTGTTGTTTTTCTTGTTCACTCATGTTCAACTGTTTGTGGCCTCATTTGGAGTTTCCTTGGCAAAGAAAATGGAGCAATTTGCCATTTCCTTCTCCAGCTTATTTTACAGATGAAGAAATGGAGGCAAATAAGGTTAAGTGCCTTGTACAGGGTCACAGAGCTGGTAAGGCTGAGGCTAGATTTGAACTCATGACAGATTTTAAACTCAGCACTATATCCACTATGCTCCCTATTTGATCCTTATTTCAGCTTTCTCCCCAGCATGTTGTCCTACCTGAAAATCTAAGAAACAAAAGCATAGAGATAGTATAGGTTTAACTTCAGTTTCCTGTTTTACTATTACAAATCTTGATTCTTTGTGTTGGAAATCTGGGTTTAGCTGCTGCACTAAATCCTTTAATGGCCTCTCCATGGAATTCTGCATGAGAATTGTATGACTCTGCAAATCCATTTCAAGTACAAAAATGGTTTGTTGCCAAATTAGTTTGAGAAATGTTGGTCTACATAGTAGCAAATATCCAAGTGAATACCAAAAGCTTCATTTTCAAATGTGGACATTTTCAAACACTTATATGTTTAGCAATATATAGATAAAAGAACCAGGTTTTAGTGTTTATCCTGTAGATCTAGGTCAGATTGCTGCAGAAGTTGGAATACCTTTATGATGCTATGCCTGGAATCTAAAGGTTGTCTGGGAAGAAAATCAGTTTTAAGGAAGTAAAAGTAAAAATATTTCATTCTCTTAAGATGATCTACCTTAAAGTACAATATAAATTTCAATTATTATTATGTCATTTTCTTTTTTTTAATATAGTTCAGGTAGAAATACTCTTTGGACAAGTCACTATAGAGCATTATTCTTTTATATTTACAATTCTATTAGCATTTGCATAGAAGGCTAAAATAACTGCTTTTTGTAGTTAAATAAAAGTATTGAGATATAAGCTCATCCTTTGAAAGGCCATTGAAAGCTTCTTTTATAGAACTCCAATAGTAGATAGGACAGCAGATATGATACCCATATTATCTTGATTTCATATGATTTTGATCTCCCTAGTTAGGTGCTTTTATCTTGAAAGCTTTTTTCTTCCATATAGATTGACAATTATGAGTATGATTATTTTGTCATTTTTAGTTGTGTGTGACTCCTTGTGATCCCATTTAGGGTTTTCTTGGCGGAGATACTGGAGTGCTTTGCCATTTAATTCTCCAGTTCATTTTATAAGATAAATCACATGAGAAAATGAAACAAAGAAGGTTAGTAATTTGCCCAGTGTCACACAGTCAAATGTCTGAAGCTGAATTTGAACTTACATCTTCTTGATTCTAGACCAGATTAACTGCCCCATATACCTATGACATTTATTTAAATATTCTTAAATTTTTATGGATTAGTTTTATCTTATTCTTCTCATCTTTAATGAAATTTGGATGGAAATATTCCTGAGACTGGTCACCATCTTGCTATTTTTTTTTTTTACATTTGATGTTCTCAGGTGGATAAAATGACCTCTTTTTTGTAAGTATAAAAATTATTGTATGTAAGCTTAATTTCTGTACTCTTAACTAAAACATTTTTCAGATAACATACTCAAGAAGGGGATAAGGAACTTCTATTCAATTATAAGCATAGGCAAAGTTGGTATTAACCCAGATGACCTAGTTTATGTCATAAATATCATTTACACTGATCTATCTATGACAACCCTTGCCTATTTTCCACTATTAAATAATTAACTGAGTCATATAATAAATGAAGGAGTCTAAACTCCAGAAGATTATGGCTAAATATTTATGATAACCTGTGATTGAATCTAATACCTTCTCCTATGAGGATGTGTTAATTTATTAGAATAATCTATTGACATGTTTCTAAGGAAAAAGCAGATTTGTCATACATAGCTACGTTTCCATGTTAAAAATAAGACAATAGTAATAAGAAGTATTCTCTATATTCAGAATATACTAGTTATCTCAAATCTTGAAACATAGTGAAGCCTCCTTACCACTTAACAAAATGCCTGTTCCTTATAAAATGTTTTATAAATGCTTGTTGTTGATGACAACAAAAGACTTAGTGGGAAAAATTAAGGAAATTCAAATGGATAAATAGTTTCCATTGTAGTATTCAATTGAATAATTAGCCTATGGAGCTGGCTTATGAGTAAAAATATCTTGACTAGGCTCAATGAATGGACAATGATGAGGGCATAGAATTAAATATGAGAAAAGAGTATATGAGTTGTGTTCAGGAGGGGCACAATACTTTTAACTAGTCCTTTTTTATTCTAAAAATCACTTAAATTTTTAAGATGAGTTTTCTTTAGTGATATCATGAATCATGGGATATCACAATCTCAGGAAGAATTATAATTGTACATTAC
This sequence comes from Myrmecobius fasciatus, assembly GCA_023553655.1. NCBI lineage: Eukaryota > Metazoa > Chordata > Mammalia > Dasyuromorphia > Myrmecobiidae > Myrmecobius > Myrmecobius fasciatus. The sequence goes on from JAJPUD010011691.1 coordinate 43,131, forward strand.
AATTAATGGTCATGAAGAAAAGTACTTGGTAAGCACATGTTAGTAATGCATATTAACAATGCAACATTGGTAATGAAGAATTGTACATCAACAATGGCATAATAGAAATTCTCAGAGATTGATATGACCAAAAAGGAAACAAGTTAAGTCATGTAATAAGATCAAGAGGCTACTTATAGATAACCTGCATGCTGCATTGAAAAGTAATCTAGAGAAAGGTCCTGTTCAAATTGGGTGGAGGATGACTGTCACATGAACAATTTACAAAGGTTAAAAGGTATGGATGGTTGATATTTAAAGGAAGAATCCACCTTAATGAATTCATAGATGTATCAATGAATTGAAGAATGAACTTCTGACAAAAGACTGGATTAAGTTACTAGAATAGAGAGAACAAACTTAGAAGTTACCAAAAGTGAAAAGAGATGCTGATGAAAAAGTCTTTTTCAGGATTTATATATTCAAAAAATATAGCAGTTTGCTTTTCAGAGCCAAAAACAAAGTAAACTGGAGGGATGCCCATAAATTTGAGAATAGCTTAATAAATTGTAGTATGTGGTTATGATGGAATATTATTGTTCTTTGGGAAATGATAAGCAGGATGCTGTCAGAAAAACCTGGAAAGTCCTCCATGATCTCGAGCAAAGTATGCAAAGTAATAGCAATGTAATGGGATGATCAGCCTTGAATGATTTTGCTATTCTCAGTAATACAATGCTCCACAATTACACTGATGGAATTTTGATGAAAAATTCTATCTATACCCAGAGAAAGAATTGATTATGTCTGAATGTAGATTGAAGGATACTCTCTCTCACTCACTCTTGTCTTTTTTTTCTTTATTTTTCTTGAGGGTTTTTTTCAGGGGAGGGAGATCTATATTTTCTTTCACAACATGAATTTTATGTAAATATCTTGCATAACTTCACATGTCTTTTGGAGCCTGTGCTACTGTATACAGAGACCACATGTTTCCCTTTGACATTGCCACAGCAGCAGGTACACAGCTTTCTTAATGGGGGCTGGGCATGGGGATAAAGGAGAAAATCTGGAATTCAAAATTTTAAAAACAAATGTAAAAAAATGCTTTAACTATAACAGGGGAAAATAAAAATATTTTTAAAATAAATAAATTACCTTAAAAAAAAGAAAACTTTTTTGTTATCTCACCATCATGTCAATATCTGATTATGGAAAAATAACTAGGATCTTTCTTGTCCTGAAGGTGAAAATGAGACAATTTTTTTTGTTTTGTTTATTCTTCCAAAGCAGAGACTGCTCTTTCCCAACCTCTTTCTCTTCCAAAATTAATTCTTTGGAAAATGAAATGTGTTGAAACTTGGAAAAGGGAGGGGAGGGAAGAGGAGAGAAAAATACTAGACTGTGACAGGATTTGCAGTAAATTATGAACTCTGGATCTGTTGTCCATGTTTCTCTTGATGCTGTGGCTGGCTTCATCAGCATGTTCCCTTCACAGGAAGTATCTATGTTAAACATCACTATCAATTGCCCAAATAAGACACCCATCATCTAAAAGTGCATGGGAGGCTTTGCGGCTGCCATGAGCTGCCCTCAGAGAGTCCCTTTGCTCTATTTGCTTGTTCCACCATGTAATAGCTCAACTTGAGTATCAACATGATAAACTTTTAAAAGCAGAATATTTCCAGCTGTTGTGGTCAAGCAGCAGCCTCAGCAATAGCAATAGTAGCAGCAGCAGCAGCAGCAGGCTCTTATCTATGGATAGCAGAACAGTCCTGTACACCCACTGCTATGGCAGTGTCAAAGGAAAGCATGTGGTCTCTGTACACAGTAGCACAGGCTCCAATAGACAGCAATTAGCACCAGGAGAATGAAAATGAATGGGACATATACATAACCTTCATAAAAATGTCATGGAGGAGAAGCCTCATATACCATATGGATCCATGCAGGACTTTTCTTGTGGCTTTTCCTATGCTTGTTTCAGACTCAGTCCAAGGGATCCCTTATTTACATGCATCTCTACCCCCCATGTCCACAACCTTTTCATTCAAGTTTCTTGAAGAATACAGAAACAGTTTTGTGTACTATTGATAGCCATGTCAGCTTCATCATTTTGTGATTGCCTTTGCTTTTGGTTTCTAGCCCAACTTCATTTATGTGAACCGGGATTAATTGAATTGGTCTTTAATTTTTTTTCTTTTGGTTTTTAATGCTTTTGCTCCCTTGCTAGAAATACTTCTAAAGTTTCCACATTTATTTTCTAAAGAGTAAATGCTATCTTTTTTTAACAGTTCCTACAAATTACTTTTTGTTTACTATATTCCAGCCTGGCACCACACAGATATAAATATTAAAATGAGACTCTACCTTCAAAGAGCTTACAATAGAGTGAGAGTTATGATTATATTGTAGAAAACTTTACTTAGGAAGATTTTTCTCTGTAAGTCCATTGCAAAACAGAGTTTCATTTTAATATTTATACCTTTGTGGTGCCAGGCTGGAATATAGTAAACACTTAATAAATGCTTGTTGTTGATTAATAGGTTCCTCTCAATTCAATATTTTCTATATATCAGAGTTTTATGTCCTCCATCAGTGCAAGGAGCATATTTAATGGACACTTTTTTCTTTTTCTTTTAGAATTTAAATACAAAAGGGGAAAAATAGAAAAAGAAAAAGGAAAAAAGAAAAAATGCCATGTGTACAACAGAACACAAGGGAGGATTCAAAATATGTAACAATAAATTTCCATTTCAAGAAAGCATATATAATAAAAGAAGTTATTGTATCCAGACCAGAACTGTCCATCTTTGCTTCCTTGTAGGTTTTCATTGGTTTGCAGTCATTTACTTTTTACTTTATTCTTCCCGCTCCCCCAAAGTATAGTTTTAAAATATAGCAGGTCTATATACAAAATATTCTACCTACAAAAAAAATTTAATAAGGGAAATGGTATTTTGGCTAATTTTTATGCCTGAGAAGAGACTTTTAGGTAAAGAAAATCAATACCAAATGAACAAGTGTTGGGGGACTTATGATTTCTTTTTTTATTATTAAAACTTTTTATTTGCAAAACATATGTATGGGTAATTCTTCAACATTAACCCTTACAAAGCTTTCTGTTACAAATTTTCCCCCCTACTCCCCACCCCTCCCCTAGATGGCAGGTGTTAATTATGTTAAAATAATTGACAAATTGAATATATGTATACATATTTCCACACAGCCTATTTGTGCATGAAAAATCGTATCTACAAGAAAGAAAAATCAAAGAAAAGAAACACAAAGCAAACAAACATCAATTGAGAGCATTAAAATGTTATGTTGTGGTCCACATTTCACATCCCTCTCTCTGGGTGTATATGGCTTTCTTCACTGAACAATTGAACTGGTTTGAAACATTTCATTGTTGAAGAGAGCCATGTCCATCAGAATTGATCATCATATAGTATTGTTGTTGTCGTGTATAATGATCTACTGGTTCTGCTCATTTCACTCAGCATCAGTTCCTGCAAGTTTCTCTGAAATCATCCTGCTGGTCGTTTCTCACAGAACAATAATATTCCATAACATTCATATACCATAATTTGTTTAGCCATTCTCCAATTGATGGGCATCCATTCAGTTTCCAGTTTCTAGCCACTACAAAAAGAGCTGCCACAAACATTCTTGCACATGTGGGGCCCTTTCCTTCCTTTATGATTTCTTTGGGATATAATCCCAATAGAAACGCTGCTAGGTCAAAGGGTATGCACAGTTTGATAACTTTTTAAGCATAGTTCCAAATTGCTCTCCAGAATGGTTGGATCCATTCACAGTTCCACCAACACCATCAGTGTCCCAGCCTTCCCACATCCCCTCCAACATTCATCATTCTCTTTTCCTGTCATTTTAACCAATCTGACAGGTGTGAAGTGGTACCTCAGGGTTGTCTTAATTTGCATTTCTCTGATCAATAGTGATTTGGAGCACCTTTTCATATGACTACAAATAGTTTTAATTTCATCATCTGAAAATTGTCTGTTCACATCCTTTGACCTTTTATCGATTAGAGAATGTCTTGAATTCTTATAAATATGAGACAATTCTCTATATAATTTAGAGATGAGACCTTTATCAGAACCCTTAAATGTAAAGATGATTTCCCAATTTCTTGCTTCCCTCCTAATCTTGACTACATTGGTTTTGTTTATACAAAAACTTTTTAACTTAATATAGTCAAAGTTATCTATCTGGTGTTCAATTAAGAGTTACAGTTCTTCTTTGGACATAAATTTATTCCATCTCCACAGGTCTGAGAGGTAAATTGTACTACGTTCCTCTAATTTGCTTACAATATCACTCTTTATATCTAGATCATGAACCCATTTAGATCTTATCTTGGTATGTGGTGTTAGGTATGGGTCAAGCCCTAATTTCTTGCACACTAGTTTCCAATTTTCCTAGCAGTTTTTGTCAAATAATGAGTACTTATCCCAGAAGCTGGGGTCTTTGGGGTTATCAAACACTAAATTGCTATCGTTATTGCCTAGTTTGTCCTGTCATTCTATGCTATGCCACTGATCGACTACTCTATTTCTTAGCCAGTACCAAATGGCTTTGATGACTGCTGCTTTATAATATAGTTTTAGATCTGGTACATCAAGGCCACTATCATCAGCCTTTGTTTTTCATTAATTCCCTTGAAACTCTTGATATTTTGTTCTTCCAAATGAATTTTGCTGTTATTTTTTCTAGATGTATAAAATAATTTCTTGGGAGTTTGATTGGTATGGCACTAAATAAGTAAATTAGTTTGGGTAGTATTGTCAATTTTATTATATTTGCTCGGCCTACCCATGAGCATTTGATGTTTTTCCAATTGACTAGGTCTGACTTTATTTGTGTGGAAAATGTTTCGTAGTTTAGTTTGTAGAGTTCCTGAGTTTTCCGTTGCAGGTAGACTCCCAAATATTTTATACTATCAACAGTTATTTTGAATGGAATTTCTTTTTGTATCTCTTGCTGCTGAACTTTGTTGGGAATATATAAAAATGCTGATGATTTATGTGGATTTATTTGGTATCCCGCGACTTTGCTAAAGTTGTGAATTGTTTCTAGTAATTTTTTAGTCGAGTTTCTGGGGTCCTGCAAGTATACCATCATGTCATCTGCAAAGAGTGATAATTTGGTTTCCTCATTACCTACCCTAATTCCTTTAATCTCTTTTTCTTCTTTTACTGCCAAAGCTAACATTTCTAAGACAATATTAAATAATAATGGTGACAGTGGGTAGCCTTGTTTCACTCCTGATCTTATTGGGAATGGTTCTAGTTTGACTCCATTACATATGATGTTTGCTAATGGTTTTAAGTAGATACTGCTAATTATTTTAAAGAAAAGCCCATTTATTCCTATACTCTCTAGTGTTTTTAATAGGAATGGGTGCTGGATTTTATCAAATGCTTTTTCTGCATCTATTGAGGTAATCATATGGTTTTTGTTAATTTGGTTATTAATATAATTGATCATGCTGATAGTTTTCCTAATATTGAACCAGCCCTGCATTCCTCGTATAAATCCTACTTGGTCATAGTGTATTATCCTGGGGATGACTTTCTGTAATCTCATTGCTAATATCTTATTTAAAATTTTTGCATCAATATTCTTTAGGGAAATTGGTCTATAGGGTTTTCTTTCTCTGTTTTCTCCCTACCTAGTTTAGCTATCAGCACCATATAGGTATCATAGAAGGAATTTGGGAGTATACCTTGTGTCCCTATTTTTCTCAAATAGTTCATATAGTATTGGAATTAATTGTTCTTTGAATGTTTGGTAGAATTCACATGTAAATCCATCTGGCCCTAGAGATTTTTTCTTAGGGAGTTGGTTAATAGCTTGTTTTATTTCTTTTTCTAATATGGGGCTATTTAAATAATTTATTTCCTCTTCTGTTAACCTGGGCAATCTATATTTTTGTAGATATTCTTGCATTTAATTTAGATTATCAAATTTATTGGCATAAAGTTGGGCAAAGTAACTCCTAATTATTACTCTAATTTCCTCTTCATTGGAGGAAAGTTCTCCCTTATCATTTTTGAGACTAACAATTTGATTTTCCTCTTTCCTTTTTCTAATCAAATTAACTAAAGACTTATCTATTTTGTTGTTTTTTTTCATAAAACCAACTCTTAGTGTTATTTATTAATTCAATAATTTCCTTATTTTCAATTTTATTATTCTCCCTTTTTATTTTCAGAATCTCCAATTTGGCATTTAATTGAGGGTTTTTAATTTGTTCTTTTTCTAGCTTTTTAAATTGTAAGCCCAATTCATTGACCTTCTCTTTCTCTATTTTATGCAAGTAAGCATCTAGAGATATAAAATTACGCCTTTTAACTGCTTTGGCAGTATCCCACAAATTTTGATATGTTTTCTCATCATAGTCATTCTCCTGAATGAAATTATTGATTTTGTCTATAAATTGCTCTTTCACCCATTCATTCTTCGGGATTAGATTATTTAATTTCCAATTAACTTGTGGTCTATTTTCTCCTGGCCTTATATTACATGTGATTTTTATTGCATCATGATCTGAAAAGGATGCATTTACTATTTCTGCTTTTCTGCATTTGATTTTGAGGTTTTTATGATGTAACACATGATGAATTTTCATATAAGTTCCATGAACCCCTGAGAAAAAAGTATACTCCCTTCTATCGCCATTCATTTTCCTCCAGAGATCTATCATACCTAACTTTTCTAATATTTTGTTTACTTCCCTAACTTCTTTCTTATTTATTGGGCTTATGAATTCTTCTCACATTTTTCTTCTGCTTAATGAATAAACCCTGATCCAATCCCAAGAAAAATAATATAACAAAGAATTTAAAAAAATTTTTCATAACTTTTTTTCTAAAAAGGATTTAAGGGGGGGGGGGGTGGAGCCAAGATGGCGGAGTGAAAACGTGACTCTCTGTGTCCTCCTCTGACCTTCTCTCAAATCAACAATAAAATAAGCCTCTGAACTTATCTTCAAATCAATGAATCCAGAAATATTTGGACACTGCTTGCAGTTATCTCTGAAGAACTTCATATCAGGTCTATTTAACTCAGGCACAGAGGGGTAAACAGTTTATTAGGTGCAGTCTGGAAGTGAGGGTGGGACTCAGCTCAGTGTGGCAGAAACTTCCAAACTCCAAACTCCAAACACCTGGAGTGTATCTGGGGCACTCGGGACACTCTGTCCTGATTGAGGGCAGGTGTTCTGGCACATTTGCCTTTTTAAAGGAGTAATTTGGACAAAGTCCTGGCCCCCACTGGCCCAGTACCTTAAGTTAATTAGCGGAATTGAACCAGGGCAAACTACCTCAGCCATGGCTTCTCTAGCCTTAAACAGAAGCCCATGCTGTCTAAAAAAATGAAGAAGCAAAAGAGAGCTTTCACCATAGACAGCTTCTATAGAGAGAAAGAAAGGACACCGCAGATCCTGAGGTTCCTTTAGACAAAACAACTCCAGAGGAAGTCAGCAAGGACCACCACTTGTCCCCTTTAAAAAAGGCTTTTCTGGAAGACTGCATAAAGAATCTCAAAAGAGAGCTGGAGGATAAATGGGAAAATAAACTGAAATCAGTGCAAGAAGGATACAATATCTTACAAGAAGGATATAATGCCCTGCAAAAAAGATATGAAAAAGACACCAATTTATTGAAAAACAAAATTGGTGAATTGGAAATAGACAATAATGCACTGAAAAATAAAATTAATGAAGTGGAAAAAGAGTGCAATGAACAAAATTTCAATTGACCAGTTACAAAAGGAGCTAAAAAAGGTAACTGAAGAAAAAAACACTTTAAAAATCAGAATTGAACAAATGCAAGTGAATGACTCAATAAGATTTCAAGAATCAGTCAAACAAAAACAAAAAAATGAAAAATTAGAAGAAAATATGAAATATCTCCTAGGAAAAACAACTGACTTGGAAAATAGATCTAGGAGAGACAATCTAAGGATTATTGGACTTCCTGAAAGCCATGATGAAAAAAAGAATCTAAACACTATCTTCCAGGAAATCCTGAAAGAAAACTGCCCTGAGATTGTAGAATCAGAAGGCAAAATCACCATTGAAAGAATTCACCGATCATCTCCTGAAAGAGACCCCAAAATTAAAACCCCAAGGACTATCGTGGCTAAATTTCAGGACTATCGCACCAAGGAAAAGATTCTGCTAGCAGCTAGAAAGAAACAATTCAAATACTGAGGATCCATAATTAGAATCACACACGATCTGTCAGCCTCCACATTGAAGGATCGAAGGGCCTGGAACCAGATATTCCAAAAGGCAAAGGAACTTGGATTACAGCCAAGAATAACCTATCCAGGTAGAATGAGCATTATCCTCCAGGGAAGAAGATGGTCATTCAATGATATAGGTGAATTTCATCTATATCTAATGAAAAGACCAGATCTGAACAAAAAATTCGACATCCAAAAACAGAACTCAAGAGAAGCATAAAAAGGTAAAAAGGAAAGGACTCTTGAGAACTTTATTTCTACTATAGGGATACTTAAAGTTTGGGTGTATAATTAACTAGATATTACTTTGATAATATGAAAAAGAAAACTAGAGGGGGAAAGGTTGTCATAGTGGGGAAAAGAGAGAAAAAGTGGTAAAATAAGATCTAAAAAAGGAGGTAAAAATAAGGTAAAATCTCTTGAAGAGGCAAAGAAAACCTAATATAATTGAAAGAAAGAGGGGAGGGAGATGAGCATTGAAAAAAAAAAAAAAAAAAAAAAAAAAAAAAAAAAAAAAAAAAAAAAACACATAGAAACTTTTCTGTTGCTAGAGGGAAGTGGGAGGCAAAGGAGGAAAAGAAAGGGATAAACTAATAGAAGGGAAAATAGAAGAATCAGGGGAAAGGAGTAAAAAAAGGGGGAGGGGACCTAAAAGGTGGAGGATTGTTTGGGGGAAGGGGTCATCAAAAGCAAAATACTGAGAAGGGGGGAAGGGAGAAAGAGGAAAGGAAAGGGAAAAACATAACTTGGGTAAATAAGGTGGCAGGAAATAAAGAATTAGCTATTCTAACTGTGAATGTGAATGGGATGAACTCACCCATACAGCGGAAGCGGATATCAGACTGGATTAAAAACCAGAATCCCACAATATATTGTCTACAAGAAACACATCTAAACATAGTGACACATATAGGATGAAGGTAAAAGGCTGGAGCAGAGCCTATTATGCTTCAGGTGAACAAAAAAAATGCAGGGGTAGCAATCCTTATCTCAGATCAAGTAAAAGCCAAGATAGATCTAATCAAAAGAGATAAGGAAGGAAACTATATTTTATTAAAGGGTACCATAGATAATGTAGCAATATCAGTACACCAAATGCAATAGAATCCAAATTCCTAGGGGAGAAATTGAGAGATGCAAGAAGAAATAGACAGCCAAACTATACTAATGGGGGATCTCAACCTTGCTCTCTCAGAATTAGATAAATCAAACCACAAAATAAATAAGAAAGAAACTAGGGAGGTAAACCAATTGTTAAAAAAAAAGTTAGGTATGATAGATCTGTGGAGAAAATTGAATGAAGAGAGTAGGGAGATTACTTTTTTCTCAGCAGTCCATGGAACTTCTACAAAAATTGACCATGTATTAGGGCATTAAAAACCTCAAAATCAAATGCAGAAAGACAGAAATAGTAAATGCATCTTTTTCAGATCATGATGCAATAAAAATCACATGCAATATAAGGCCAGGAGAAAATAGACCAAAAGTTAATTGGAAATTAAATAATCTAATCCTGAAGAATGAATGGGTGAAAGAGCAAATCATAGATACAATCAATAATTTCATCCAGGAGAATGACAATAAGGAGACAACATACCAAAATTTGTGGGATACAGATGAAGCGATTGTAAGGGGCAATTTTATATCTCTAGATGCTTACTTGCATAAAATAGAGAAAGAAAAGATCAACGAATTGGGCTTATTATTAAAAAAAACTAGAAAAAGAACAAATTAAAAACCCTCAATTAAATACCAAATTGGAAATTCTAAAAATGAAAGGAGAAATTAATAAAATTGAAAATAAGAAAACTATTGAATTAATAAATAATACTAAGAGTTGGTTTTATGAAAAAACCAACAAAATAGATTAGCCTTCAGTTAATTTGATAAGAAAAAGGAAAGAGGAAAATCAAATT
>JAJPUD010011692.1:0-51858 GCA_023553655.1 Myrmecobius fasciatus
TTCTCAACATTAGAGATTCATTTCTTTGGACTAATCTTGGTTTTTTGCAAAGTATTTATTTGATTTCTAAATATACAAAATCTTATATTAATATGTCATATAATAATATAACATAACAATGATCTTGAGGCCATCATGATGTTCTCCCCTTAAAAGAAGCTATAAACTTATTTAACATATTTATGGAAAAATACTGACAATAATATTTTTCTAAGGTTAGTACAACTGTGTGCCCCCCACAGTTTTGTCAACTACCAGTTTGTTTTTCTCCCTGGTATGTAAACCTCTCAAGTCCCCTGTGTAAGTGTATACTAACCCTTGATATACAAATCATCCAGATCCGGAGGGGGCTCCCCAAAATCAGAGAGTGAGAATCTCACCCTCAGAAGGGCAGCTTGGAGCATTCCCTTGCTGTTGAATGGACTCGTGTCTTTGTGCTTCCTAACACAGAATCACCCTTACTTGAGTTATCCACTGGTGTGTTTGTCTAAGTTACACATCAGATCTCCTTTTCTCCCCCTCCTTCCACTTCTCCATTTGTGAAACAATTCCCACTGTTTTACACATTATTCTCAGCATTCAAACTCATTAAGGGGTTGTTTTCCTCAGTGTGTCTGGCTGACCCATGGGCCTCCCTTTATATATAAATTAGACTCCTAGACAAGGACTAAACTATTGATAACCATGCCTAGGCTGGGGGAACATGGCCCAGTCACAGAAAGCAAGCATTAACACTGGAGACCTGCATCCTCCCAGGAAGACTCCTGTATGCCAAAGGACTTTCAGAAAACAATGTCAAATGGGGTAAATGGTATGTAAGCAGTTGGGACTGGGACAATCTCCAACTGAATCAGGATCAGGGATCTGGTAGGGACCTTACTGGTAATCCAATCCAATCAACACATTTTTACAGTTGAGGAAACTGAGGTTCAAACGTCTTGATTTGCCTGTGATTTGCCCAGAATCACATAGGTAATATGGAACAGCCAGGATTTGATTCCAGAACCTTTGACTTCAAGTCACTCTATCCACTAAACCATTCTGACTCCATTATCAGCATAGCCCAGATTGGTTGGTCTGCAAGTACTAGAAGGATACTCGTACTTCCTTGTATACTCATGTAACCAGAGATGAGATTCCTAGTTCAAAGTTTATGTGAGGAAATCAAGATATGTTTCATTGTTGAGATCCTTGAATTATGCTTTAAGTCAGCTGTATCAGGCAGTTTTGTTTTCCCTTTCCTTCTTTCTCCTTTCTTAGGCATTATCCCATTTTATGGGTATATAATAATCACTAGCATCTGTATAGCATTTTAAAGTCTGCAAAGGACTTTAGAAACATATTCTCATTTTGTCATCTAACCTGGGGAGAGAGATGTTTATTATTAACCTCATTTTAGGTGGAAAAAACTGAACAAGGCAGAAGTTAAATGACTTGTACAGAATCCTACAGACAGCAAATGTCCAAAGTTAGCTTTGAACTGAGGTCTCCCTGTCCAGTTCTTAGTGCATTGTACCACCTCACTGTTCTGATGAAAATACCTTTCCTTGGGTTAAACACACTTCTTCCCCTCCTGATTTACCTGGAGATAGGAAATTTGTTTTAAAACATTCAACTTCCAGTTCTCACAGCTCAAGATAGCAAGAAGAAGGGAAATAGACTCTAAGTAAAAGAGGCAGAGCACACATTAAGGGTTTGGAACCAAAAAGTGTTTAGAATGTTCCAGGAAGTATCTTTTCAAACTCTCACAAAAGTCCTATTACTGGTTGTTGCCTGATCAGGCCAGACAGAATGCCATTGCCCAGTTCTTCTTTCAAAAGTCTGTAATCTGTTAACTTAAAGAGATGGAGCTTTGCTGAGTCTAATATCCTAAGTTTCCATGAAGATCTATGATAAAAAATATCCAGTGATTTTTTTGTTTATTTGTTTTTATCATGCTTTAGCTAATTGAATTAAATCGATATTTAACTATAATCACAGAATCTTGAATGACTGAAATTACTCTGAAAGCAGAAAAGATAAGAGGGACTGGCTGGTGAAAGCATGAGGGACACATCTCAATATACAGATACTTGTAGACAAAGAACCAAGGGCATGACCATCAAAGGTAGATTGCTGAGTGACTTATGGACATCCTGACTGCTTACAAGGTAAACCTATTAAGGATCATTGCACTGGAGTGAAGTTCACACAAATTCACACAATTATCCCTTCCATATCGCAATTTTCCTCATCCCAGTTTTTCATATATCACAAATTGACATAAGAAATTAAATGGGAATTTGCTGCAGACAACACAAAAGTTTTTAAAGTCCAAAATGTGTAAAATATATGGATAGCATTATATAATATAGCCTATGACCAAATACTTAACCCAAATTTTATAATAAGGTAAACACCTCATAGAAGAAAAAAAAATTAGATTTCTTCTCTAGTACAAAGGGAAGGCCAAATAATTTTACATGGATTTTTCAAGTTGCACATCTTCTGCAATATGGAAAGGATAATTGTACATAGACAAAAGGCAGCATGTTGTAAATGGTAGTGCATGGGCCTGGGAAGCAGTAGAAGGTCCCAGCTCTGGCATTTGCTGGCTGGGTGACCTCCATCAATTCTCCTCCTCTGAATTTCCAATTTCTCATCTGTAAAATGAGTAGGATAATTAAATCATAGATCTAGAGCTTGAAGGAATTCCCAGAGGCTCTCTGGTCCAATCTATCCATTTTGTAGATGAGGAAATAAAGAAAAGCTAAATAATTCGCCCAAGATCACGGGAGTCACGTAAGTGTCAGAGGTGGAATTTGTTCCAAGTCCTCTTCCACTGCAGACAGTGACCTTTCCATTATACCACACTACCTCCTGATGTTGCCTATATTATCTATCTCCTCATTTGCTTGGAGGGGCAGATGATATAATATAGGTTAAATGCTGGGGAGGAAAAAATTTCTAATAATTAAGAGTCACCTCTGAGTGCAATGGGTTGCCTTGGGAGATACCAGAATCCCACCCCAACCAACTTGCAACTGGGAATCTTTAGATGAAAGCTAAATGATCACCTGTTAGAAGTTCTGTAGAGCAAAGCTTCTTAAACTGTGGGTCACAACCCCATAGAGGTCAGGTAACTGAATATGAGGGTCATAAAAATTTGTCAACAGTAAAAAGGTATCGAATATTCCAAAATTTAATTCTTTGTGTAAAAATAAACAAGCACATCCATCTCATGAGTATGCTTTTGTCTTTAATGAATGATAAAATTATATAGGTACCAAAGAATTGTTTTAAAATAAATTTCTTTATGATTTATTATCAGCAAATGTTTGACATTTATGGCAGATATGATGAGTGGAAAAAGTTTAAGAAGGCTTGGGAGAGAGGACATCCCTACTCAGAAACAGATTAGACTAGATCCCTAATACTCTGAAGATGTTCTGATTTTGTTATCTTTTTTTTCTTATCTCACATGATTATTGTGAAGATATTGGGTGTTTATTCAGTAACCTTTTTTGGATGCAGTCTTTGAAGTATAAATCTTTGAAAACTGAACAGAGCTATGAAAGCATGTTACACATAGATATTTATCATTTAAAAATATATTTATTGTTTAAAACATGCACCATATTCATCCTATATACTCCTCATGGGGCTAATTCTGTGTTTTCAGCAGTTTTTTTTAAAGCAAAACTCATCTTACTGTTGGTTGCTCACTACCTAATACTCCTCTCTATAATCTTTTGTCTAAAAGAATTGGAGTCTACTTTACTGAGTCCAAGGTCATCAGTTTCATCTTCATGAAGGTCATTAGGCATCCCTTAGTTCCAGAGATTCCAGTTGGACATCTGATAAATCCTTGCTGTCTGTCAGTTGATCAAGAAATATTTATTAAGCATCTACTATGTGGTGGGCACTATTCTAAGCATGGGGAATGAGGACCTTGTCCTCAAGGAGCTTATAGTCTGGTGGAGGAAGACAAGATCTAAAAGAAAGCTGAAAAGGAGGATCCAGAATCATGGAATCATAGAATTTTAGAGATGTGAGGATCAAATTAGTCATATAGGATGACTGGATGATAGGATTGTAGATAAAGAGTTGGGAGAAACTTCCACAATTTAGTACAACTCTATCATTTTATATATGAGGAAATGAAACTCCAGGAGATTAAGTGTCTTTCCTCAAATCCCACCAGACCTACACAATGTAAATGATTTCTAGCCATGTCTTACTCATCTTGTATATGTGAACTTAACTTTTTGAGCCTGGTTGTGCTAGGTTCAGGGCTCTCCACCTCCACCACCACCCTCAATTTTTCTACAACACAGATTAGATTTCCTTAAAAGTTAGCAAAGTCATTCATGGGACCTGATTGACGCTTGCCTTCTTTAATGTAGTTCCCTGGTTGCCTAAGGGCATACAAAATCCTACTGAATGTGACATCAGGACCCTTCCAGTTTGGTAGATGTTTGAAGACTATGTAAGTCATGATACCCATGTCCTGCTGACCAGATATATTTCCAGAGTAAAACTAGACAAGGGTGTGGACGCACATCTATAGAAACCACCTGTTACTGTATTTTTGTTGTGTTTCTTTGTAGTGTTAGGGTAAAATAAACCTCCTTTTGTTAAATTGTATTGACTTGCAAGTGTGCAGGTGTCAGGCTCACCCCTACTATAGTTGTATGACAATATTTATCCCTATTAAATTTCATCCAAGTACAATGACTTAGTCCAAGGTTTTTCCTAAAACATCCTTTTAAAGAAATGTTCAGGAATGATACAGTGGATAGACAGAGCACTAGCCCGAGAACTGGAAGGCTCTGAGTTCAGATACTTATTAGCTGTGTGACCCTAGGCAAGTCACTTAACACTGAATGACTCAAAAAAAATAATGTTGAGTGACTTAGTTACTGTACCCCCCAAAAATCTGTCTTATCAGCAAGAAATGACTGTTTGACTTTACTCAAAGACCTCAAGTAAGAGTGAAGTAATCCATTATATTTTTAAAGAGCTCTAATTATTATGAATTTTTTTCTCATGTAGCACTTATGCAGACAAGGTTTTAGTCATTACCCTAAGGAATTGGAAGTTTACTACTATGACTAACTACTATCACTACAACTCCTGTTGCTACCACTATTATTCCTCCTCCTATTGCTACCACTACTAAGACTACTACTATCATTCATGTGCTTCAACAAGCATATTACTCCAGTATCTTCACTAGTTAACATTTCCCCAATATTACTGTTTCAATATTCTTTAATTGGTGATTAGTGTCTCAAATCAATTTAACCAATTAACATCAATTAGTCTTTATGAAAGAATATTTACTGAGAAGATAGACCAAGAACCAAAGTGTAGAGGTATAGATGGAGAGTATTCCTCTCAAGTTGAAGTACAATCTCCTCTAACCCTTTAACAGAATGAACTTAAATTTCAGGTAGTAGCTAAAAAGTATTTCTCCTATCAAGAATTAGTTGAAGGAACTAGGATTGCTTAGTCTGGAGAAGAGAGAACTCCAGAGTTTAAGAAAAGAGAAACATAACAGGAGTTATTTGAAAGGATATTATGAGGAAGAGTAAGAATTATCCTAGTTTTCTTTTCTCCATAGAGCTTCTAATATAAGGTTGAAATTTCAAAGACACCAATTTTAACTTGATTTAAGGAAGCACTTTCCAATAATTTCAGCTGTCCAAAAGTGGGATGGGGTGCCTCAGGGAGTGGTTAAGTTCTTCAGTCCTTCACTGGAGATCTAATATTGTAGGCAATACCCTTGGTCAGTTATAGTTTGGATTAAATGGCTTCTAATTGATTTAGTAGAATGTGAACTCAGGAAGACCTGAGTTTGAAGTTAGACACAGATAATAGCTGTATGGCCTTAAGCGTACATGTTTCAATTTCCATATCTGGAAAATAAGAGAATGCATTTAATGGCCTCTATGATCCTTTCCAGTTGTAAGTCTATGATTCTATAACACCTGCCAATTCTTCTATTATATGGTTCTGTGAATCTTATATCGAGTTGATAAATTTCTTTTTTGTAACTACCACCTACTGCTCCTAGTCCTGTCTAATAGAACCCAACACAATACGACTAATATCACTTTTTCGTGATAACCTTTCAAATAATTATAGGTAGTTGCAATATCCACTCTGATGGGTTTTTTTAGGCTAAATAAGCCAACTTTCTTCATATGATCTTTTTTACAGTACAGTTTCTGATCTTATCATTATAATCTCCTTTTAGACATACTTTACCTGGTCAATGTTCTCCTAAAATGTGACACCCACAATGCAGTATCATGCCCCAGAAAATTTTTCACAAGGATAGAATAGAGCAGAATGATCTACTCTTTTGTTTTGGTTCCTTTGTTATGCTTTAAAATTGTTTGGGGGGGCTGTTATACCATACTATTAACATATGGGCTCGTGGTTCACTAAAACACCCAGATCTTTCTTACATGAACTGTTATAATTGCAACACTGATTTTTTTAAAAAGTTTTATTTTTGCCTTCTAATTTGTGACACTAAAGTCATTTCTTGATATATGCCCCACCCTCATAGATTCCTTCTTTGTAATAAAGAAAATAATAGGGGGGTGGAGCCAAGATGGTGCACTGCAGACAGCATTCTCAGTGAGCTCCTGAGACCTTCCCTCAGACCCAGACAAATTGAGCCTCCGAACTGGTTCTGGAGTGAGGGCTTCACCAAACACTTGGACTACAACACACTTCTATCAAAAATCTACTTTGAAAGAACTCTGGAGAAGGTCACTTTTAGACAGGCAGGGGATCAAGCAACTCCCAGCGCTCAAACGCCAGCATGCAGCCAAGGTGCAAGTCCGGGGCTGGTATGGAGCAGAGGATTTTAGGCTGCCAGGAAGTCCCTGGGAGACGCTTGGGTCACTTTGCTCTGCTTGCGGGCAGGTGCTTTGGCAGATCTGCCTTTGGTAAAGGGTGGATTGAGAGCAGCTGAAAGTGTGGTCCTAGTGCGGATGTAGCCCAACAAGCCCCATACCAGAAGTCAACTACGCGAACTGCCCCAGGGCAAATTGAAACAGCGGCAGAATTCCCTGCTGGTGACTGATACCTCAGCTCAAAAACATGAGCAAGAAGCAGAAGAGAGCTCTCACCATTGACAGCTTTTATGGAGAGAAAGTAGGGCAGACCTCAGATTCTGAGGTTCTGAAAACAATCCCAGAGGAAGTCACAAAGGCGGACATGAGCTGGTCCCCCTTTCAAAAGGCTTACCTGGAAGATTGCATAAAGAATTTCAAAAGAGAGTTAGAAGAAGAATGGGGAAATAAATTGAGATCTGTGCAAGAAGAAAATATCACCCAGAAACAGAGATGTGAAAAAATGGAAAGCAAGACTGGTGAATTGGAAAAAGACAACAATTCATTGAATAACAAAATTGGTGAATTGGAAAAAGTCACCAACTCACTGGAAAATAAAAATAGTGAATTGGAAAAAGACAACAATCCACTGAAAAACAAAATTGGTGAATTGGAAAAAGACAACAATTCACTGAAAAATAAAATTGGCAAAATGGAAAAAGAATTTAATGAATCAAAAAATTCAATTGGCCAGTTACAAAAGGAGCTAAAAAAGATAACTGAAGGAAATAATGCCTTAAAAATTAAAATTGAACAAATAGAAATGAATGGCTCAATAAGACTTCAAGAATCAATCAAACAAAAACAAAAAAAATGAAAAATTAGAAGAAAATATGAAATATCTCCTAGGAAAAACAACTGACTTGGAAAACAGATCCAGTAGAGACAATCTAAGGATTATTGGACTCCCTGAAAGCCACAATGAAAAAAAGAACCTAGATGCTATCTTCCAGGAAATCATGAAAGAGAATTGCCCTGATGTTTTAGAATCAGAAGGCAAAATTGGCGTTGAAAGAATTCACTGATCACCTCCTGAAAGAGACAACAAAATTAAAACCCCAAGGAATATCGTGTCCAAATTTCAGGACTATTGCACCAGGGAAAAGATATTGCAAGCAGCTAGAAAAAAACAGTTCAAATACCGAGAAACTGTCATTAGAATTACACAAGATCTGTCAGCTTCCACATTAAAGGATCGAAGGGCCTGGAATCAGATATTTCGAAAGGCAAAAGAACTTGGATTACAGCCAAGAATAAGTTATCCAGCTAGAATGAGCATCATCTTCCAGGGAAGAAGATGGTCATTCAATGATGCAGGAGAATTTCACCTATTTCTAATGAAAAGACCAGATCTGAACAAAAAATTTGACCTCGAAACACAGAACTCTAGAGAAGCATAAAAAGGTAAAAAGGAAAGAACTCTTGAGAATTATCTCTACTACGGGCATCCTTAAAGAATGGGGGTATAATTTGATTTTACTTTGATAATAATGGAAAAGAAATTAGAGGTGGAAGGGATATCATACTGTAAAAAAAGGGGGGAAGGAGGTAAAATATTTTTTTTAAAAAGGAGGTAAAATAAGGCAAAGTCTCATGAAGAGACATAGAAAATCTAATATAATTGAAGGAAAGAAGGGAGGGCTATGAGTATTGTGTAAATCTTACTCTCATTAGATTGGGCTCTAAAAGAGTGTATCAGACACATTTGGTTTCAAAGAAAAACTTGGCCCTCCCTATAGGGAAGTAGGAGGGAAAGGAGGAAAAGAAAGGAATAAACTAATAGAAGGATTAGGGGAAAGGTGTAAAAAAGAGGGAGGGTTCTAAAGGGGGGAGGACTGTTAGAGGGAGGTGGTCATCAAAAACAAAATACTGGGGAGGGGGGAAGGGAGTAAGGGGAAAGGGAAGAGAAAAATATAACTTTGGGTAGATAAGATGGCAGGAAATATAGATATAGTTATTTTAACTGTGAATGTGAATGGGATGAACTCTCCCATAAAACAGAAGCAGGTAGCAGACTGGATTAAAAGCCAGAATCCTACAATATGTTGTTTACAAGAAACACATCTAAAACATAGAGATACATACAGAGTGAAGGTAAAGGGATGGAGCAGAATCTATTATGCTTCAGGTGAACAAAAAAAAGCAGGGGTAGCAATCCTTATCTCAGATCAAGTAAAAGCAAAAATAGATCTAATTAAAAGAGATAAGGAAGGAAACTATATTTTACTAAAGGGTACCATAGACAATGAAGCAGTATCAATACTAAACATAATATGCACCAAGTGGTATAGCATCCAAATTCCTAGAGGAGAAACTAACAGAGATGCAAGGAGAAATAGACAGTACAATTATACTAGTGGGGGATCTCAACCTTGCTCTCTCAGAATTAGATAAATCATACCACAAATTAAATAAGAAAGAAGTTAGGGAGGTAAACAAAATGTTAGAAAAGTTAGGTATGATAGATCTCTGGAGGAAATTGAATGGCAATAGAAGGAAGCATACTTTTTTCTCAGGGGTTCATGGAACTTATACAAAAATTGATCATGTGTTAGGGCATAAAAACCTCAAAATCAAATGCGGAAAAGCAGAAATAGTAAATGCATCCTTTTCAGATTATGATGCAATAAAACTCATATGTAATATAAGGCCAGGAGAAAATAGACCAAAAGTTAATTGGAAATTAAATAATCTAATCCTGAAGAATGAATGGGTGAAAGAGCAAATTATAGACACAATTGATAATTTCATCCAGGAGAATGACAATAATGAGACAACATACCAAAATTTGTGGGATACGGCCAAAGTGGTTATAAGGGGTAACTTTATATCTCTAGATGCTTACTTGCATAAAATAGAGAAAGAAAATCAATGAATTGGGCTTACAATTAAAAAAAACTAGAAAAAGAGCAAATTAAAAATCCTCAATTAAATACCAAATTGGAAATTCTGAAAATAAAAGGTGAGATTAATAAAATTGGAAATAAGAAAACTATTGAATTAATAAATAAAACTAAGACTTGGTTTTATGAAAAAACCAACAAAATAGATAAGCCTTTAGTTAATTTGATCAGAAAAAGGAAAGAGGAAAATCAAATTGTTAGTCTCAAAAATGATAAGGGAGAACTTTACTCCAATGAAGAGAAAATTAGAGTAATAATTAGGAGTTACTTTGCCCAACTTTATGGCAATAAATTTGATAATCTAAATGAAATGGAGGAATATCTACAAAAAATATAGATTGCTCAGGTTAACAGAAGAGGAAATAAATAGCCCCATTTTAGAAAAAGAAATAGAACAAGCTACTAATCAACTCCCTAAGAAAAAAATCTCCAGGGCCAGATGGTTTTACATGTGAATTCTACCAAACATTCAAAGAACAATTAATTCCAATACTATACAAACTATTTGAAAAAATAGGGACAGAAGGTATACTACCAAATTCTTTCTATGATATCGATATGGTGCTGATAGCTAAATCAGGTAGGGTGAAAACAGAGAAAGAAAACTATAAACCCATTTCCCTAAAGAATATTGATGCAAAAATTTTAAATAAGATATTAGCAATGAGATTACAGAAAGTTATCCCCAGGATAATACACTATGACCAAGTAGGATTTATACCAGGGATGCAGGGCTGTTTCAATATTAGGAAAACTATCAGCATAATCAATTATATTAATAACCAAACTAACAAAAAACATATGGTTATCTCAATAGATGCAGAAAAAGCCTTTGATAAAATCCAACACTCATTCCTATGGAAAACACTAGAGAGTATAGGAATAAATGGGCTTTTCCTTAAAATGATTAGTAGCATCTACTTAAAACCATCAGCATGCATCGTATGTAATGGAGACAAACTAGAACCATTCCCAATAAGATCAGGAGTGAAACAAGGCTGCCCACTGTCACCATTATTATTTAATATTGTATTAGAAATGTTAGCTTTGGCAATAAGAGAAGAAAAAGAGATAAAAAGAATTAGAGTAGGTAATGAAGAAACCAAATTATCACTCTTTGCAGATGACATGATGGTATACTTACAGAACCTTAGAGACTCAACTAAAAATCTACTAGAAACAATTCACAACTTTAGCAAAGTTGCAGGATTTAAAATAAATCCACATAAATCAGCAGCATTTTTATATATTACCAACAAAGTTCAGCAGCAAGAGATACAAAAAGAAATTCCATTCAAAATAATGGATGATAGCATAAAATATTTGGGAATCTATCTGCCAAGAAAAAGTCAGAAACTATACTAACTAAACTACAAAACACTTTCCACATAAATAAAATCAGACCTAGTCAATGGGAAAAACATCAAGTGCTCATAGGTAGGCCGAGCAAATATAATAAAAATGACAATACTACCCAAACTAATTTACTTATTTAGTGCCATACCAATCAAACTCCCAAGAAATTACTTTACAGATCTAGAAAAAATAGTAGCAAAATTCATTTGGAAGAACAAAAAGTCAAGAATTTCAAGGGAATTTATGAAAAGGTGGCCTTGCTGTACCAGATCTAAAACTATATTATAAAGCAGCGGTCATCAAAACCATTTGGTACTGGCTGAGAAATAGAGTAGTCGATCAGTGGCATAGGATAGGATATCAGGACAATCTAGGTAATAACGTTAGCAATTTAGTGTTTGATAAACCCAAAGACCTCAGCTTGTGGGATAAGTACTCACTATTCGGCAAAAACTGCTAGGAAAATTGGAAACTAGTGTGGAAGAAATTAGGGCTGGACCCACACCTAACACTGCATACCAAGATAAGATCTAAATGGGTTCATGATCTAGATATAAAGAGTGATATTGCAATCAAATTAGAGGAACATAGGATAGTTTACCTCTCAGACCTGTAGAGATGGAATAAATTTATGTCCAAAGAAGATCTGGAACTCTTCATTGAACACCAGATGGATAATTTTGATTACATTAAATTAAAAAGTTTCTGTACAAACAAAAATAATGCAGACAAGATTAAGAGGGAAGCATCAAAATGGGAAATCATCTTTACATTTAAGCGTTCTGATAAAGGTCTCATCTCTAAAATATATAGAGAATTGTCTCATATTTATAAGAATTCAAGCCATTCTCCAATTGATCAATGGTCAAAGGATATGAACAGACAATTTTCAGATGATGAAATTAAAACTATTTGTAGTCATATGAAAAGGTGCTCCAAATCACTATTGATCAGAGAAATGCAAATTAAGATAACTCTGAGGTACCACTACATACCTGTCAGATTGGCTAAAATGACAGGAAAGGATAATGACAGTTGTTGGAGGGGATGTGGGAAGACTGGGACACTGATGCATTGTTGGTGGAACTGTGAATGGATCCAACCATTCTGGAGAGCAATTTGGAGCTACGCTCAAAAAGTTATCAAACTGTGCATACCCTTTGACCCAGCAGTGTTTCTATTGGGCCTATATCCCAAAGAAATCATAAAGGAAGGAAAGGAACCCACATCTGCAAGAATGTTTGTGGCAGCCCTTTTTGTAGTGGCTAGAAACTGGAAACTGAATGGATGCCCATCAATTGGAGAGTGGCTGAATAAATTATGGTATATGAATGTTATGGAATATTATTGTTCTGTAAGAAATGACCAGCAGGATGATTTCAGAGAGGCCTGGAGAGACTTGCATGAACTGATGCTGAGTGAAATGAGCAGAACCAGAAGATCATTATTCATGGCAACAACAATACTATATGATGATCAGTTCTGATGGACATGACTCTCTTCAACAGTGAAATGCTTCAAACCAGTTCCAATTGTTCACTGAAGAAAGCCATATACACCCAGAGAGAGGGATGTGAAGTGTGGACTACAACAGATCATTTTCATGTGCTCTATTGATGTTTGCTTGCATTGTATTTCCTTTATCTGATTATTCTTTCTTGTAGATAAGATTTCTCCTGCACAAAAATGATGTGTGGAAATACGTATACATATATTCGATTTGTCAAGTATTTTAACATAATTAACATGTAGTGGATATCCTGCCATCTAGGGCTGGGGTGGGGAGTAGAGGGGAAAATTTGTAACAGAAAGCTTTGTAAGGGTTAATGTTGAAGAATTACCCATACATATGTTTTGCAAATAAAAAGTATTAATAAAAAAATTAAAAAAACAGTAAATATTAAGTAAAGTTGTTGTCCAATCATCTTTCAGTTGTGTCTTCCTCTTTGGGATCTTCTTGGTGAAGATACTGGAGGGTGTGCTATTTTTTTCTCCAGATTATTTTACAGATGAGGAGGAAACTGTGGATTTAAGTGATTTGTCCATGGTCATACATCTAGTAAGTATCTGAGACCAGATTTAAACTCAGGAAGATGAGTCTTCTGGACTTTAGACCCAAAACTCTGTCCACTGTACCACCTAATTGCCCAAGTTAAATAAAATCAACTAACAAAATCATGTCTCCTGAGAGTAGATTCAACATTGCACACCTGTCTCTATCCCAAGAAGGAAGAATGTTCTTTTCAACCAAGTGTGGTACTGTACAATTGAAGTTTTTGTCATCGTGTGTAAGAGTTTACACTGATCTCTCTTAAATTTCATGTGGATGAAATGTATAGATTCAGCCCATCATTGGAGATCTTCTTGGATCCTGGCTCTGTCATACTATTGCATAGTTATTTATCCCCCTACAGCTTTATGTGACCTGTGCTTTTATTTAGAAGGCGGTGATAAAAATGTGGGCACCAAGCTAAAAATAGATCCCTGTAAAACTCCATTAAAGACTTCCTTATAAGCTGACATTATGTAGACCCTGATGTGGGTGAGGTAAGTATGGTATGAAATTAGTGGTACTTCTGTAGGTGGGTGACCAGAATATTGGGCAGAGCTACAAAGCAAGAGCCCTTTTGCGAAATTCTCTGTGTGTGAGACATGCCTGATTGGATTTGAAGATATATTCACTGTAAAATATGAATTGTTTCCATGCACTATTCTCACTTTTTTTCTGTAAATAAAAAATAAAGTCCAAATAACTATGTCATAACCACTGTTTGATGGCTACTCTCCTGGCAGTTAATTTTATTTCACGGCACACATGCATGCACGTGTGCACATGCTCCCACATATAGAGAAAAAGAGTTTTGTCAAAGTACAGTCTCATTGCTTAACACCTGAGGGGAAAATGACTGAAAAGAACTTAATTCAAAAAATCCTTTAGGCACCCAGGAGCTTCTTCCAACTAGTAAGAGTCAGACAGCTATGAAGAGAGAGACATCAATAAATAATCAGGGGGCTTAGACTTTTAAATGGGAATTTGAGCATTGCTACCCAAAGGTAAATTGAATCTTTTCCACGATCTCCCAAGCAGGTCTTCATGCATGTGTGGACTATAAAACTTGGCTCGTTGCAAATGTAGCCTGACCTTTGTTTGAGGAGTTTTCCCTGGAAATGAAAGAATTCTCTGTGCTCACAACTACTCAGCCGGCAGAACCTGGCCTCCAGCAACTTCCATTTCCTATTTTGAGAAGAGGTGGATTGGAGGTGGGGGGAGGGACTTGGATTATTATTTGTGGTTTGGGGCTTGGGGATATATGAACCCTACTTAAACAGTTTTAGATTTTCAACAGCTGAGTGGAGGGAGAGGGGCGAGAGGGGAAGAACTAGAATGCTCAAGGTGGGACATTTTTGTGCCAAAGGGCCCAAGGGGGTTCACTTCCTTCAGAGGCAAGATAGATATTGCATCTGCTCTTCAGGGGCTTTTTTTTTCTGATTGTGAGAATTGGAATAGCCAGATACCTTACAGAAGTTAATCAGTCTGCTCTCCCTTTGGTGGGGGTGGGGAGGAGATTAGAGAGGAGGGGGCTTCTAAGACCAGATTTGAGGCTTTTTCCTTATATTTGCCATCTCCCCTTAACCCCCCTTCCCTTCCAAGGAGCACTGGCAGACAAAAGCCAAATGCTTTCTGACGTCTTCTCCATTCAGTGCCCCCGGGAGCCAACCACCAGGAGACAGGAAGCAAACTGTGCTCTCAGAGGGCATCTATCATGTGTCAGTGAATGTTTTATGAGGGAGCCTTATAACTGGCGAGGACGGTATTTTATAGAGCTGGCTATTTTACACTACAAACACTGTTCCTTATTGCTTGTAATTTTCACCCAAGTGTTCTGCTTTCTTTTCCTTTTGAAATCAAACTGCCTTCCATCTCCAAAAGTATTTCAGTGGATCAGTCTTCCTCAGGAGACTGAGCAGAGAGGCGCTTAAATGCCTACTGTTTCTGTGACTCCCGAAAGCCCGGTGCTGCCAGGAAACAGGAATAAAGAGAGGTCCGACACACTATGGATTTGTTAGTGGAAAGAGGTTTATTGTCCATTTCTATCGGTGAGAGGGATGAAGCCTGTGGGAGTGAGGGTACATTCATGATCTCCCTAAGGGAAAACCTAAGGGAGCCTTGTATAATCAGCCAGGCTGCAGATGGCCACCGAGGGGAGAGGACGAAATGGATGTCATTTGTGATTCTCCATGCTAATTCTAGTTTTCCTGAGCACTGCCTCTTACTACCAGAGCCAGGAGAATGAAGAAAGATCTGCTGAAGGGCTGGTGAGCCCTGGTGACCTCCATACTCTATAGGAGATGGTTCACAATTCAGATGTTAAGAAGATCTATTTTCAAAACTAGCTGCAGATATTTACAGCTGTGGGGCCTTGGGCAAACCTCTGTTTGCCTCAGTGTCCTTAATTGTAAAATGGGGATAATAATAGCACCTACCTACTAGGATTGTTGTGAGGAGCAAATGAGTAATATTTGTAAAGAGCCTGCTACACATTAGGTGCTATATAAATACTAGTTATTATCATTGTTAATATTATCTTCTCATTTTGATCCTTGCCCCTCTTATGCGATGTCTGGAAACTGCATGGACTGAAAAAAATAGTAGAGAGGATAAGAAGAAAGAAGAGACCATGTTGATTTCATAAAAATTCAAAATGTTTCTTACAAATGAAACCAAAACAGTTAAAATTAAAAGGAAAGTGATTAATTGAGAGAGAAATCTTTGCAATTAGTTTCTCTGATGGACTTATATCTAAGATATATAAGAAATTGATTCACATTTATAAAAACAAAATCAGTTTCTTCAAAAGAAAAAGCATTAAAGGTCAAAGCATATGAGCAGGCAATTTTTAAAGAAAGAAAACTAAGCAAGAAAGAATCATCTTTAAAATGCTCCAAATCACTAATAATGAGAGAAATAAACTAAAGTAGCTGAAGTTACACTATACACTCACCAGATTGTAAAAGCTGATTCTCCCCAAAAGAAGGATGACAATTAATTGTTGGAAGAGCTGAGGGAAAATAGGCACATTAATGCACCATTACTGGCGCTGTGAATTGTTCAAGCCATTCCAGAAAGCAATTTTCCCCAGTCACTAAACTATGGATAGCCTTTGACCCAGTGATACCACTACCAGGCTTATGCCCCAGTGAGATCAAAGAAAGAGGAAAAGTCCCATAGAGAGAGAAAAAAATTTAGTCCCTTTTTGTTATAGAAGCTACTGGGGTGGTCATCGATAAAGAATGACTAAGGAAATTATGGTATGTTAAAATATGGCAATGAAATGTCATTGATAATAATAGTTGGTAAAGATAATATTGATTGATAATGATATGATGATGAAATATTGTTGTATTATTAAAAAATTAGGCAAGAGAAAGATGGTTTCAGAGAAACTTGGGAAGATTTATATAAATTGACACAGTGTCAAGTGAACAGAAACAGTAGAATAACTTATACAATAACAATGTAAAGAAAACACTTGAAATACATAAAATCTATGCTCAATGCAGTGATGAACTTCTGAAGAGAAATGATAAAACATGCGACCCACCTACTGACAGAGACTGATAAATTCAAGATCTAGAAGGATATGTGTATACTGTGTGTATGGGGGGGGTGATCAAAGAGGGGTATTTAAGTATTGTGAAAATCCATATTTATTATGCAGTTTTTGTTTTATTGATGGGAGTGGTTGGGAAGAATAGGGAGGCTAGGGATAAGATAATCAAGAAAAAAAAAGTAAAAAATAAAAAGAGAAAAGGTTACTGAACCATATTTTTTAATGCACAAAAGAGAACAGAAGAAGGGAGAAACAATCATAGATAAGCAGGGCAGCTTTGAAAGTTATATGTTGAATTTATTTCATATATGTATACACATTTCTTATATACACATTTCAAATAAAAACAAGTTGTATATCATAGAGATTCACAGTTTTGTGAAAAATCCTCTTTTTCCTCTTCTATATTTGTGAAAATTCTCATTTTATATAGGAGCTAAGAATGGATATTCTGAAAGGATGACCCTGAAGCCCTATAAAGATTTTATGTTCACAGAAGACTGCAAGGTTGGGATCACAAGCAATATTGACCTTAGTTGGAAGCAGAATAGGAATTTATATATGATATAATTTTTATTCCCCATTTTAAAAAGTTGAATTTTTTGCTTTTTATTTCACAGTCATTTCCTGACAAACTTCAAACACCCTACCATCCTCCCTTGTAACAAAGAAAAATTATTAAATCTATTGATTCACAGGCATATATTAAGCACCTACTATGTATTAAGTACTGTGTGAGGTCCCGATGATACAAAGAAAGGTTGGAATCAGCCTTTGTTCTCAAGAATTTTACGTTGTACTGGAGAGATATGCATAAGTAAATACAAGATACACACTAAATCAGTCCTTGGTAATTTCAGTGCAGAATGAAGGAGTGTAGAGAAAAATACTAATATCTGGGAAAGGTAAAGAAAGTGGTGTTTGACCTGAGCCTTGAAAGAAACCTAAAATTCAAAGAGGTGGAAAAGGAATATTTTACAAGCACAGGGCCAGAATGTGCTATGGTATGGAGAAGAAGTATATGCATGAGGATACATCCACAAAATCATCTTGTCTGGAAATGGAAAGGGAATGGAAAGGGAATGATTTAGAATAGAACTATGATGGTAGATTATTGTTATAAAGGGCTTCAAATGCCAAAAAGAGGAGATCATATTAGGAATCACAACGTAACCCCTGGAAAAAAAAAAAACTTGACAATATATGCTCATGTGGTATAATTTCAGGGACACAGGAAAGGATCCCATTTCTTCTTGAGAAAAACCTTCCCTCCACCTGTAGGCTGACACCTGAAATTTCTCTACCCAGGGGACACAGTATTCTGCCCCACATTGAGAGATCAAGCCTAAAATACATATCTTTCCAGGAGAGAGAACTGGGTGACTTACATTTACTCTCTGGTGTAAATGAGGGCTATCAGAACCTGCTGTAAGAGTAGGCTTTTATATTGGGGAGGACAGAGAAAGAAGGAGATCACTGACAGGCTTGCCAAGAAGCAGTGGAAGAATGCTAAAAGGGGAGATGTGTTCTTTGACAGTACTCCCCAAGCTGATTTTAAAGGCAACGATAGCCTTTGCATGGAAGGAAGCTTTTCATTCAGAACTTAATCCTCTAATGGAGGGTAGGATTGAAAATAAGAAAGAATGACCAGATAAAATATTACATCCTCGTAGTGTCCTGTCTCAGTCAGTGCCCAGTGTCAAGTGCCTTGAGTTCCATTTTACAGTTCAATCTGACTGATATGTCCCCATTTTCATTCCCTACAAACCCAAGCCTAATGATACCCAACATCACCCAATGTCCTCTGGATAGGAGCCAACTTAGCCTAAGAACTTCCATTTTTTAAATTTGTCCTCCATAAATTTTAAGCAAGGGAGCATATACTCTAATTTCTCTCCCCGTCTCCATAACAACATAACTTTTTGTGATTACCATAATGTTTTCTATTTTCCTGTGCCTAGGAAGGTGTTTCCCAACTAGAAAACTAGTTTAATCCAGGTGATCCTTGGGTGAAAATGTCTCTTACCTCATCAACTGTTTGTTTTTTTTTTTCTCCTTCCACTAATGACTCCAAACACACCTCAGTTTTGGTATTCAGCATGGCCCCCAATAGGAATCCTAACATTGCCCCTTTTCTCTTCCCCTCTTGTTGATATTTGCAGATATTCAGAATAATGGGGTCATTGAGGCAGTTTTGCAGATTGTGTCACACTGAACTAGTTATTTGATTAAAAAACAAACACAAAAAAACTTTAAGCAATCTGGACTGAAACTACAGAATGGTTTTTATTTCAGAGTTTTGGCCAATACAAATGAGCCAAGAGCCACTGACAGTGCAGTTTCCTCTGATACTCTGCATGTCTATGGATTAGTCATTCCTTCTAGGAAGTAGGACATCCAGGTAAGTTTTAGGAAATAGCTGAGGCCATTCATTGTCACCTGGATATTACACTAAAACCATTTTTATTGTTATTTGATTTAGTTGTTTCCGACTTTTTATGACCCCATTTAGGGTTTTCTTGGCAGAGAAACTGGAGTGGTTTGCCATTTCTTTCTCCAGCTCATTTTAGAGATGAGGAAACTGAGGCAAGCAAGGTTAAATGACTTGCCCACGGTCACACAGCTAGTAGATTTCTGAAACTAGATTTGAATGCAAGCAATAGTCTTCCTCACTCCAAGTCCAGTGCTCTATCCACTGCACCATCTAGCTATCCTCACTAAAACTCTAGAAAGATAAAAACAGGTGATTTTCCAACCTGTGCCTCAGCAGTTGGAAAAGCACAAATCCAAAATGGTACAAGAATGAAATGAAAATTTGGATTTCCCTTTTACTATCAGGGCAGAGAACTGATGTTGCTCGCTTGAAGGATACATTTGTTACTTCCCAAAGAGCCAGAAGTGGAAAGCAGAATAGGAAATGATAGTGATCATTATCATCATCATCATAGTCATTGTCATTATATAGGGACTTGCAGTTCATCTAAAAAAAAATAGAGAGTATAATTTCATGAACAAAGGTCTAGATTAGGAGTCAGGTGATCTGATTCTGCCATGACATCACTTTAGAATAAAATTTTCCTCTCTGTGGGTCTTAGCTTTCCTCTCTAAAAATAAGGATAGTAAACTGGATAATTTCTAAGATCCTTTGTGGCCTCAAAATCCTGTGCTTTAAAAAAACAAGCTATTCCCTCCCTTTTCTGTACTGGAATCTGTTACTATCTATCTGTCTATTTTAGCATGCTGTCATTTTATCTCTTATTTCATAGGCTTATCCTGGTAAAAGAGTTCTATAAACCCCATAATATCGTCAATTACTATGGTGATTATCATTGTGTTATTTCATGTGTTAATAACTCATATAGCACTCTAAGGCAAGTTTGGTGGTACACTGGACAATGTATTAGGTCTGGAATCAGGAAGATTTGAGTTCAAATTCATCCTTAGACATTCAGAGCCAAGAGAAGTTGTGATTTGTTTAAGGTCACACTTGCATGTGAGAGTCATAGACTGGAGGTAAGAATTCTGAATCAAAATCCATCCCTGTGTCTGCTGTTCCAAAGTCACATTCCCATTTTACACATGAGGGACTCAGAGAGAGTCAATAGCATGCTCATGATAGTACAAGAACACCTAATCTTCCTGATTCAAGTCCAATGCTCTTTTCAATATACTATACTGCCTCCAGTGACAATGTGAATTTCCTCAAGACAGGTAATGTCTTTTATTCTTGTCTTCTCAAAAGCACCTAGCAATGTATTCATTCAACACATCTTTCCTTTCCTTCTCCCTCCCTCATTTCCTCCCCCTATTCCTTCCTTCCTCCCTCCTTCTCTTTCTTTCTTTCTTTTTTCTTCTTTCTCTTTCTTTCTTTCCTTCTCCATCTATCCATCTTTCTCTGTCTCTATTTCTTTCTCCCCAACCATTCTTTTCTCCCTCCTTCCCTTCTTTTCTCCCTCCCTCCCT
Source organism: Myrmecobius fasciatus (assembly GCA_023553655.1). Taxonomy (NCBI): domain Eukaryota; kingdom Metazoa; phylum Chordata; class Mammalia; order Dasyuromorphia; family Myrmecobiidae; genus Myrmecobius; species Myrmecobius fasciatus. Next base: position 20,725 of record JAJPUD010011692.1, read on the forward strand.
CCCTCCCTTCCTCCCTCCCTTCCTTTTTTCCTTCCTCCCTCCCTCCTTCCTTCCTTCCTTCCTTCCTGCTTTCCTTCTTTCTTTCCTTCCTCCCTCCCTTTCTTTCTTTCTCTCTTTCCTTATCTTTGTCTCTCCATCTCTCTATTTCTTTCTCATGCCCATCCCTCTTTTCTTCCCTTCATCTCTCCTTTCCTTCTCTCTCTTCCTTCCTCCCTTCTTTCCTACTTTTCTTCTTCCCTCCCTTCCTTTCTTCATTCTTTCCTCTTCCCTCCCTCCCTTTCTCCTTCCCTCTTTATCCTCCTTTTTTCTTTCTTCTTTCATTCTTTTCTTTTCTTTTTTTCTTTAAAGATGGGACCAACAATTTCATTGATTTGGGAACTCTCAATAAAGGACTTCCCTCTAGCATTATGGATGGTCTGCAATTTAATAGGGTTAAAGGATAGTCTTGAGGCACTCAGAGGTTCAGCATTCTGGTTAAGTTACAATGTAATTTCACTAGCAATGACCCTGAGAATAGGTCCACATACTCAGATAGGTACCAACAGATTCAGAACCTCAAGGGATAATAGAAACTATCCAGTCTGATCCCTCATTTCACAGATGAGGAAACTAAGGACCAGAAGCATTAAATCACTTGTCCAAGATTACACTTGCTAGTAAGTAGAAGAGCCAGCATTTGAACTCAATTTCTTAGATTCTAAAACCAGCCTGTTTTCCACAGTATCATATTTTCTCCAAATGAAAAGATTATGGCACCTTCTTATTATTGCATAATCTCCTATCCAAGTACTAACCAGCCAGCCCTGCTAAGCTTCCATAATCATGCAAATTTGGTTGTGTTCAAGGTAAAATGGCTGTGAGCCATGCTCCTAGCTTCTACCAAGCTGGACAGACCTCAATATTCACAGTAAGGGTTTCTCATCTGGAAATCAGTCGTGTTAGGTTCAGAAAAGTCCATCTCCAGAAAGCTGGCCACCAAATCATTGTTGGATGATGATGATGATATAATAATAATATGCTATAGCCACTTATTATGATTATTAATAACCAATGATTTGGGGAGATCCAGAATATCCTCACCCACTTTCTAAATTTCTGATTTTAAAATTTCAGTTTTTTGAAGAACATTGCTGATGAGATTGAACTTACTTTCTTGTTCAGAAATCACCCAAGTGGAGTAGCCATTGATTCTGTTTAGGCTTTGGTAGAGTATACATTCTTTGAATAGACTTTGAATAGACATAGGTATGATCTGGGTATGGCGATAAGTCTCTCTGGGCAAGGGTGATGAAGGTCACTCTCAGTCTTCTGTTGAGCATCTTCTCTTCAAAGGCTAGATAAACTGTGAGCCTGCCTCCATGATTGTCTTTGGCCTAAGAGAAAGACTATCTTTTTATTAATAATGTGTTGATCTTATTAATAAAATGATTAAATTACTCAGAAATTGTCTTTTTTTTCCTTTTTAGTACCTTCTTTTTTATTTTTCCAAATATATATAAAAATAATTCTTAACATTCATTTTTGTAAGACTTTGTATTCCAAATTTTTCTCCCTCCCTCTCTTCCCTACCCCCTCCCCAAGACAGCAAGCAATCTGATAGAGGTTGAATATGTACAATTTAGAAATTATGTCTTTCAAATCTTTTTAATCATCATATTATGAAGACTAACTTGTAACAAGGCTAAGTTGCAATAGTCAGGATGGGGAGAGGTATGCAGGGATAAAATCAAATCTTTTGAATTACTGAAGGGGAAAATAGTTGAAAAAAAACCAACCAATATATATTTATCAAATACTATTGGGTGCTTGGTATAGGTAAGTGCTGAGAATCCAAAGAATGAAAAAATCCCTACTCTCCAGAAATGTACATTCTAATATGACTTAGATGTTCAACATCCTAGTAATTTACTGTCCTAGTCATCAAACCTGTTGTTGTCGTTGTTGTTGTTGCTTCTTTTTTTTTTTTAAGACCTAAAGCAGGTAGTTGAAAAAAATTGATCGTGTATCTTTCCCATCTTCGGTGTAACAATGCATCGGAATGTTGTGGGAGGAACTGAAAGAAACCAAAGTCTATCTAGTGAGGTGGGAGGGAGAGAAGAGGGTATCTGTTCCACAGAACCCCCAAACAATCAAAGGCACAAATGCCTCTTCTTATAAACACACAGCATGAGGCAGGTGTTTACTCAGGACAATCTGGAGAGAAAATGCCAGAGAGATTCACGCTCCACAAATGGGATTTCCTGGGGGAAGAGGTAGCAGGTAATGGGGCCCAGCAAATTTCTGCTCCTGATAACTACATCAGAGATAAAGTCCAAAGAGACTTTCCTTTCCTATTGAAACCTTATTTAAATACTGCCGCCTATTTCAGGCCGGAATCACTGGCGGATTGGCGAGCTTAGTCTATTTTCTCAGAACTTTATAGAACACAGGGGGGAAAAATAGGCTGCCTGTGTCTCAGTGGAAGAGAAAGTCTGCTTCTCATAAGGAATTCTCTTCCAGAAATGCTTCAGGCATCAGCAAACAAAATGCTGTTCCCAATTCTGATACATAGCCTTGAATCAAAGAAGGCATTCATTTCATTTAGGTCTCACAGAGATTTATCTGGAAAAAGAACAACATGAATAATAACACCCAACATTGAAATAACACTTAACTGGTTTTGAATCCTTTATATCGTATATCTAAAAGGCTGGGGCATTTAAAAAGCCATATGTCCTACTTTGTAAGAAAATCAGTGAGTCTTTGCCCCACTAACTTGCTGAGTGTCCTAACTTGACCTCAATGAACTTTAAATGGAGGAAGGGGACTATGAAAGGCATCTAAAGGACACAGGAATAGAGTCCTGGGATTGGAGCCAGGAAGTTGTACATTCAAATTTTACCTCATTTGCTTATTAGCTGTGTGACCTTGGGCAAACCATTTAATTTCTGTTGGATTCTGACTTGGGTTACTAGCTTACTGTTTTTTCACACTGCCTCCAAAGGAAAAGATTCCAGTATCTTGTATTCCCTCACAATTTCCTAGACAAGTACTAACTAGGACCAACCCTGCTAAGCTTCTATGATCATGCAAATTTGGCTTTGTTCAAGGTAATATAGCAATGGGCCATGTCACCAGCTTCTACCAACCTGGACCAACTTCACATATTGGCTAGACAAGTGTCTTTCATTTGTGTAACTCTGAACAAATCACTTAACTTCTGATTGCCTCAGTTTCCCCAATTGTGTAATGGGGATATTAAGAGCACCTACCTCACAGAATTGATGTGATGACTAAATGTGATATTTGTAAGATACTTAGGCAGTGTCTAATATGTAATAGGTATCTTATAAATGCTTATTCATTCTTAACATTTGTGTGTGTGTGTTGAATGAAATCTATGAACCCTTCAGTATTCTGTTTTTAAGTAATTGAAGAAAATATTAAATTTCAGTTAGAGGAAAACAAATTTTTCCCTATCCAAGCACATGGACTCCCTGAAATCTATTGAGGATTCATGGACCCTAAGTTAAGAACCCCCAGACTATATGATCTCTCTTTACTAAACACAATTCAATCCAGGAAGTATTTGAGAAATGGGAAGCTTAATGGTTAAAGAATTAGCCTAGAAGCAAGGAAAACCTGATTTCCAGTCTCACATGTGGCAAATATTGGCTGTGAAACCAAGGGTTGGCAAAACATTTAACCTCTCAATGACCAGTGATGTCCAATAAATCATACACAAGGATCCCTACCAACAGCCTTAGAAACTGACAAGTTAACATCAATATTCTATGCTATTTCACTTAATTTCTTTAATATTTCCCAATTACATTTTAATCTGATTCATTACAGCTCTCAGAAGTATTACTGGGTTTGGTTCGTCTGTTTGAAACTAGCCTCTGAGTTATGGAAAAGATGCCAACCTATCCTGATGGAGGAGATTTCCTCACCTGAGAATTCCCTGTAATCACCTCTCTGTTGTCATGGACCCCTTCAAGAACAAAGAACAGACAACCATCATCTTTCCAGCAGGGTGTTAGTAGATCTGTGCCTGACCATCTCAAGAAAGTGAACTCACTCATTGTAGCACCAAGGCTCTTGAGAAGAGACATAATTGACAATCAGGTCAGTAACTGTGGATGATAAAGCATTTACTCCAACCTTTGTATTTTTCAAATTAGAAAAACAAAATGCAAAGAGATAGAAATGACTTGCTAGGGTGAAAATCTAGTAAGCAAAATAGAACTATACTAAGAAGCCCAAAACCTTGATTTCTAGTTAGTTTAATGACTGTTCTACTATACCACAATGCTCCCTCCTGGAAAAGTCTTATGATTCCTGTCCTCTACAAGGTAATTTTCTTTTTTTCTCACCTATGCCTGAGATGAATTCCTTCCTTTAGAATACCTGACTCCCTTCAAAGTTCAACTCAAGTATTGCCTACCTTCTGTACAAGGTCTTTCCTGGTTCTCCCAGCTTCTCCAATGACTTTGAATTTGTTTTATATATATTTTATATTTACTTATATGTATATAGGCAACCAGGACAGTCTATCAGTGCCATGCCAGGAAATGGAATCATTTCCATTTGAAGATTCTGAAGATTACCTGGAAGAATAATGTATTGGACACTTAGGCCTTTCTCAAACTGAACTACCAAGAATTTAAACCCTACTGTAGAGAGTACAACTATTAAGGCATGGCCACATTGTTCAAATGTCAAATATATACTTGCCTAAAAGACTATTTTATTTTATTGGAAGCAATTGGGATTAAGTGATTTGCTCAGGTCTCACAGTTAATAAATGTTAAGTGTCTCAGGTCAGATTTTAACTCAAATCCTTCTGATTTCAGGGCTGCTGCTCTACCCAATGAACCATCCAGCTGTCCCTCTAAAAGACTATTTTAGAAAGAAGTCATGCAAGCAAGGCGTTCACACAGAAATCAGAAGTGATACGAGGAAACTCTTCAAGAACTTTGAAATCCATTATGTGACATGGGAGACACTGGAAAAGGACCTGTATGACATGCCCACATCAAAGAAGGTGATGTGCTCCAAGAGCAAAGGAGAAATAAAGTAGCTAAAAGAAAGGTGAGAGGAATAAATTTAGAGACATTTCTACCCCAACTGTTCATGTGGACTTATTTGTGCCCAAGCTGTTGTAGAACCTTCTGCGCTTGTATTGATTGGTCTGATCAGCCACAGTTGGACACACTGTACCTTGACTCCAACATAGTAATGACAATTTGGTCTTCTTTGAGAACTAAGCACAACCATGAGTATATAGGCAACTTCCCCTAATAGAATATGAGTTTACTGGGGGCTGGGCTGTTTTGTGTCTGTCCTTGTATCTCTACTAACTCTGGAGAAGAAACTGGCAAGCCATTCCAGTGTCTTTGCCAAGAAAATCCCAAATCAGGTCATGAAAAGTCAGACAAGACTGAGATGACTGAACAAAAAACCCCTAGCAACCAATAAAATGCCTAGCACATAGTCAGTGCTTGTTGATTAAGCATTTCAATACGAGGTTGTTGCTTCGATTGGGTGTTTCAAGTTAGTGGACATGGCAGAGAGCCAGAGATGGGTAGAAAGTGCCAGTAGAGCCATATCACCGTGCAAGATTATTTATGCAACCTGGAAAGCTATAAAGCCTGTGACCAAGGAGAAAAGGAGGGGTTCAGAATGATATGCTCATGTTATTTGTTCTATCATGGGACAGGAAGAAGAGAAGAACTGGGTTGACTGGAAGGAACCATGAGGCTTCAAAGTGAGGTAAACTAGCTTTCCTGGCACCCATCCCAACTTTAGGGTATCTTAAGGGTGAGAGAGCAAATTGGGAGGAATGGAGCTTCCTTTATCCATTGTCTGTGGTTGCTCCCTGTTGCTCCAGGCTTGGTAAATCCCCCTGGTTCTGTAGACATTTTTATTAGCAAATGCATTTAAAAAATGCGGTTGGATGAAAATGAAATTTCAGATGTGTGTCTCAGCATTGATTTTTCTATTTGTAATAACACACCCCAGCATATCTTCTTTGATATCAAGAGGATAAAATGTCCCTAACACCGTGATCTCCATTCTGGGGTAATGGATAAAGCCTGTTTATGAGATGTCATTTATTCCACAATAGACAGTAAATAAAAGCCATTTCAAGCTTGGGTTAAATCAAAGCTTGTTCGGGATTTCAGCAGATTTGCAAATTACCTCAGGGACCTTCATCTGAGGCTGTTGTTGTTTTCCTCACTGAATCGCCTCACCCACTTTGACTGCAAATGTTCCTGCTAGCTCTCCCTGACTATTCTGAGTCCGACAGGGACTGATTTGGAAAGACAACCATGGCAGCTGAAAAGCTGGCATTCTGTTCAAAGTTTTTTTTTTCCTTCTATGCTTGAGAAATCAGTTTGAAATTGAGGTTATACCAACATAAGCCAGAGCACCAGAGGGGTAAAATAAAATAAGTTCTTAGGAAAATAAAATGCAAACTAGAAATGAAAAAAAGAGATGAAGGTCCTTGGTTCTGTCTCTGCTTATATATGTGCATTATGTATTTCTGAAGTTTCCTTGGGATGCTCAGCACAATGTGAGCATGCATATATGTGTGTGTGCATATATGTGAGTGTGTGTATGTGTATGTATGTGGTATGTGTGTGGGTTGGGGACAGGGAGACGGAACACCATTCTATAATCAAACACTTTTCTCCAAATGCTTCTTACTTTTTTCTTTCACTGGGTGCTCCACTATGCCTACCCCAGGAACGCCTTTTCCCTCTGCTCCTTTCCAAATGTCCAAATTGTTTCCATTTTTTGAGGCCATCTCCAGAAAGTCTTCCATAAAACTCTACAGTGAAACCTCCTATCTCCTTCATATACTTACTCTCTGTGGTGCCCATTTGGGCATTTATGTGAGGAAGGGCACAAGAATGCCATGTTCTTTTTTGGGATCATAGCTCCCAACAGCTTGTGTGTGAGCTCAGTGGGTGACTTATACTTGAAGCTCTCTTGGTTTCAACATATTTTCAATAAGATGTCATGAGAATCAAAATTGTCTGGATGCTCAGGCAGCAGAACCAGAAGGAGAGAAAAGGAATATGTATCTAGATCATGTTAGCGCTAGAGCTCTGTAGAAGTAGTAATAGCAGGAGGTTTTTCTTGTTCCCACTCACAAGAGAAAGAGACAAGATTCCTGGAAGACCACAGTCCTATTCCAAGGCAGTTCGGTCCTGGGCACTGAGTCAGGAAACTTGCCTTAGGCACTTACTATGTGATGCTGAGCAAGAAACTTGACTTGTCTGCCTCAGTTTCCTCATCTGTAACATAAATGATAAAAATAGCCCCTACCTCGCAGTAAAGTGAAAATTAAATAAGATATTTGTAAAGCACTTGGCACCTAAGTTCTTCTTCATTTTCTGACACTGAAGTTTTTCCACTAGATTATTGGCAAGTCTTCCCATTCCCTAATGTTGAAGAACCTGGTTTGCTGACTAGAGATGAGGAAAGACAAAAAAGCAATTCAACTCACATATAAGGACATGGCACATGGCAATTTCTACCCTTCACCTCCACATAAATGTCTAAAGGGGTACCACAGATGGTCAGTGTTATAAGTTATATAGTTATATAACTATAGAATTTCATGGAAGGCTTTCTGGAGATGACCTCAAAAGATGAGAGTAATTTGAATATTTTTTGAAAGGAACTGAGACATTAGTGGGGGAGAGGGACACTCAGCAATTGAACAGTAGTAATTGTGAATGCTGACTGAGCTTCCCTCCCAGTGCCTTTTATAGTATTGAAGAAATGATCCCTTGGATTTAATTATCACTACCTAGTTCTGTTCCCCAGATGTTTTACACATAAGATCCTCCATGTGCAAAACAGTAGAGAATCCAAACTTCCTCAGAGCAGGGATTATTTTTTTCTACAAACATTTATTTTATCTCAGAATTGTAAAGTGACTTTAAAGAGAAAGTCTAGACAAGCTCCTGACCAATTAATAAATCATTTCAACAACAATCCTAGGACTCACCCATCTCTGCTTGGGAATTACTGATGACAAGGGACTTATAACTTCAAAGCTGCTTGTTATATTGTTGGTCAACTTTAATGATTAAAAGTCATCCTCATACTGAGGCAAAATCTGCCTCTGAGTAACTTTCACTCAGTGGTCTTGATTACCATACAGAGCAAATCTACTCATTCTTGAATATGTCACCACTTCAAATATTTGAAGATGGCCATTAAATTCTCCCTAAATCATTTCTTCTTTAAGCTTTCCTTCAACTGATCCTCTTGAAAAATGGCTTCAGAATCCTTCAGAGGATCCTTGACCAGACTCATACCAGTTGTTTTTTTTTAATGCCTCTCTTAAAATATCTATTTGGAACTGGACACAAGACTCCAGATGTCTGACCAGTACAGAATGCAGTATTACTATAACTTCCTTTTATCTTAAATACTGTATTTTTAAAAATTAATTCAGCCTAGTGTTGCATCAGTTCTTTTAATTATCAGATATGTTCAAATTATCTAAATAATTTTTCTTAGCATAGATTTGGTTATGTTACTGCCCTTCTCGAGTCCTCAGTAGCTCCCTATTACTTCCTGAATAAAAGTAGGAATCCTTTGCCAGACTCTCAAGATGGTCCACAAGTAAACCACTCTTCTCACCTTACCTTATTATCATTCTTCACATATTCTCCAGTTTCAATGGATTCATAACACATGTTGTTGCTGTTGTTCAGTCGTTTTCAATGAACTGATTCTTCCTGACCCAATTTGGGGTTTTCTTGGCAAAAATACTAGAGTGTTTCACCATTTCCTTCTCCCAAGAAAACACCAACTCTATGCTTTGGTTCTCTTTTTTCCCTGTATCTTCAATCTCTCCCTACTCTTCTTCATGTAAAATTCCTACTCACCCTTTAAAATCCAACCTAATGCCCCTTCATTTAGAACATCTTCCCTGATTCCTCCTGGCAATAACTACTTTTCATTTTATCTCTGAGAATATAAGTTCCTGAGAACTGAGACTTTTCATTTTTGTATTTTATATCCTTAATACCTAGCTCATGGTAGACATTTAACTAATGTTTGTTAATTGATAGACTGATCCTTGGATATCATAATGTACTTGGCTTTGCAACTCTCAAATACATTTAATATGTAATAGTGATTCTGTCCACCTTCCTCATACAGAGTAAGTTTTAGTAAGGCAGGAACCATGTCTTATCTAATGTTGTATTTCTCCTAGCACCTAGCATACTGCACATAGGACAAGGTGCTTTCTGAATGTTTATTGAATCTAAGAATTATTTCAATGTTTAATACAACTGTTTCAGCAGCAGCAGCAATGACAAATATTTAACATTTATAGTATACAACCAATCATTCAGGATACACAGAAATATGGAAAACATGGCCCCTTCATTCAAAAAACTGGATATTTAGTCATGTAGTTAAAAAGATAAGACTTATACATGTGAAAAAAATTGCAGCTCAAAGCATTGGATATGGTATAAGATGTTGAGTTCTTTCAGTTGTGCCTGCCTCTGATGATCCCATGTTGGGTTTTCTTGGTAAAGATACTGGAGTGGTTTGCTATTTCCTTCTCCAGCTCATTTTACAGATGAGGAAGCTGAAGTAAACAGGGTTAAGTGACTTGTATAAGGTCTCATAACTAGTAAATGTGTGAGGGCAGACTTGAATACAAGTTCTCCTGACTCCTTTCTATCCACTGGACCACTGAGGTGCCCCTTGTGTAAACTGAGGGATACAGAAATTCAGTAGACAGAAAGATCATTAAGGCCTGAGATGGTAAAATAAATAAAGAGCTGGATCTACAGTCAGGAAGATCTGAGTTCACATGCAGTATTGGGAAATTACTTATTTTTTTTGCTAAAAGGGACATTTATTTAGGAGGTTACACATAAAATAAAAAGGCAAAATAGGTACCAGGAATGGTAAATGTGAAATAGAAACTCCAAGGAAAGGAGTTTGGAAGAGGTCATTAAAGGAATATGCTATGAGTTCTAAATACTCCATTGACTAGCAGACTAAATAGAGGAATATTGCAGACTAACCAAAATTAGCTTTAATAAGGAGAAAGTTTAAAGGGAAAACACTATAAGGAAGGAGAAAGAGAATACCTCCTAGTGAACTTAATCCTGAAAAGGATTTAGCCAGCTTTAGACATTTTGAAGCTATGTGACTCATTTAATCTCTGTCTGCCTTAGCTTCCCCATTTGTAAAATGGAGATCAAAGTATCGAAGAAGTTATCTGTAAAGTACTACTATGTAGTATAGTGTCTGGCACATAGTAAATGTTTAATAAATGTCCCCTTTCCTTCCAATTCCTACCTGGTCTTTCAAAATCTTATTCACAGCAATTATTTTACAAATAATAGATTTAGGAATTTATCTATGCCTGAATTATTGGGTAGCTGATCAATGGATAGGAGGTTTTAAAAAATTATAAGAGCCAAGCGTAATGGCACAAATCCGTAATCCATGTTGTTTGGGCTGCTGAAGCTGGCAGATCTCTTGACTGGACTTCAATGACTAAACAGATCACTGATGTAGTGAGCTTCTGGGAGTAGGAGTCACTAGATTACCTAAAGACCTGGCCGAGGTCAGAAATGAAGCTGCTGGCCAAAGCTCCTATGCTATGTAGTAAGATCAGACCCACAAATAATTTTTGGGTTTCCATTCTGGTCATGATAAGGAGACCAACCTTAAGAAAAAAAAACAAGTAGATAGATGGATAAATGAATATTTGTTGTTGTTCAGTCATTTCATTAGTGTCCTACTCTTCATGACCCCATATGGGATTTTCTTGGCAGAGATACTGAAGTAATTTGCTATTTCGTGCTCTAGCTCTTTTTACAGAAGAGGAAACTGAGGCAACCAGAGTGAAGTGACTTGCCCAGAGACACACAGCTAGTAAGTGTTTGAATGAAAATATATATTACACAAGTTCAAGTCATTACCAGTCTCAAAGAATTGTCATAAGGAAACAATTTTGAAACTTTAAACTGCTACAAAAATGTGAATTATTCTTACTCTAAGTCATGCTATCTCCCTGTGCATTTTCCTTTGTTATAGTCTCTTCATCTATAAGACAAATATAATAGAGTCATATAATCTCAGATCTGGGAGGGACCTTGAAGGATAGCTAGACCAAGTTGTACCTGAACAAGGAGAACCCTTATGCAGTATGCCTTGCAAATGGCTGTCCAACCTTTGCTCGAAGTCATCCAAAGTAGAGCACATGGATCCCTGAGGCAGCCCACTTCACTTTTGGACAGCTGTAATTGTAAAAAAGGATTTTCTTTACATCAAGCATAAATCTACCTCTCTGCAAACTCTATTCCTCTGGGGTCAGGCAGACTACATTTTTCCACATTATAGACCTTCAAATACTTGAAGGTCTGCCTGCTGTCATGCTCCTAGTCAGTCTTCTCCAGGATAGACATTCCTACATTCTTCAGCCTGTCCTATATACAGCATGATTTCCTGGCTATCTTCTTCTAATAATAATAATTAACAGATTATTTATAGATTGTTTACCATGTGCCAAGTACTATGCTAAGTGTTTCACAATTATTACCTCATTTGATCTTTTCAACAACCCTGGTAAGTAATATTATCATCCCCATTTTACAGATGAGGAAACTGAAGCAAATGGAGGTTGTCATATAGTCAGAAAGACTGGATTTGAAGATGAGATACTTTGCTGTTTAAGAATGTTTCAATTGGGGGCAGCTAGGTGGCGCAGTGGTTAGAGCACCAGCCCTGAAGTCAGGAGGACCTGAGTTCAAATCTGGTCTCAGACACTTAACATTCCCTAGCTGTGTGACCCTGGGCAAGTCACTTAACCCCAATTGCCTCAGCAAAAAAAAAAAAAAAAAAGAATGTTTCAATTGGTTGATAGCCTTACAACATGATGAGCAGAGCTGAACACAGTAGTCCTTAAAAGCATGTCCTGCACCAATCTCATGGAGTTGTTGTGAGGCAATGTGGTAGAGAGGAAAGAATGTTTGGGCTAGAGTCAGATTTGAACCAACTTTCCATTACTCCTTGGATCATCTTTGGCAAATCACTCTCTGGGTCTCAGCTTTTTCATGTCAACAACAGAGGGTTAGGACAGGTGACTTCCAAAGTCCCAGACAGTTCTGAATCCTTGAGCAAGCAAAATGAGGCTGTGGAAGTGTTCTGAAAGGTACAAAATACGTCCCACAGGAATGGATTTAAGCAATACTATTAAAGTGACATCCAATGGCTGAGCCAAGCAGGAAAGGTATATTTTTATTTCTTTTAATATTGTATTGATGCCTTTGGTTTTCATCCCACAGTCATTTTCTGATATCTTCCAGATTCCTGTTGAAATTCTCCTGTAAATGGTTAAAAAACTAACAAACAAACAAAAAACAATGGATTTATTTAACAGTATAAGCACCACTGCACACCAGTGAAAAGATGTAGCATGTTTCTTCCTGTCCTCTTGGACCAAGACTGGTCATTATGGGTGGTATGTAAATTAGAGAAAGAGCATCATTTGTCTGGTTATCAAAGAAAGGGTTTTACCATGTAGATGCCATGGTAGATGAGAGAAAGAGAGAGAGAGAGAGAGAGAAGAGAGAAGTTGAATTGGATAAATGAGGGGACTCACCCATATGAGTACTGTTCTTCTGAAGTTCAAGACACTTTCCCAAATTTTAAATTAAACAAAAATTTTCTTAAATGAAAAATTATTCCTTAATTCCAGAGCTGAAATTCTAGTCTTGAGTAATGCTCCTTCCTGTCATTCCTTCACGCCATTGTATTATTTTATACACAAAGGGGAGGTGATATTTAGTCAACTATGTTAATCAAATATAACCCAGATTTAACAATGCATAGAGTTCCAGGTCTGAAGTCAAGAAGAATCCTTCATGAGTTCAAGTCTGACCTTAGACATACTAGTGGGATGATCCTGGGCAAGTCACTGTTTGTCTCAGTGTCCTCATCTATGAAATGAGCTATAGAATGAAATAGCAAACCATGCCAGTATCTTTGCCAAGAAAATCACAAATGGGATCACAAAGAGTCAGATATGACTGAAAAATGACTGACCAACAAAAATCAAGATGAATCAAGATTATTCAAAAATACATTTATTGTGAGATACATTCCATAACAACTTAATTAAATCTGTGTGTGTGTGATCACATGCATTAGTCCCTTTCATGCCCTCTCTGTTCTAAGCAAACTGACCCACTTACTATTTCCCTTAGTTCATGTAATCTTGCCTCCAAACCTTTGAATAGGCTATCCTAGATACTTAGAATTTTTCCTCCCTCTCCTTCTCTCCCCTTTGCCTTTGGAATACTTAAAAAAAAAGAAGGAAAAAAGAAGGGGAGAGAGAGAGAAAAAAAGAAAGAGAGAGAGAGAGAGATGGAAGAAGGGAGTAAAAGGGAGGGAGGGAAGGAGGAGAAAAATATTGTGCTTCATTTTGTATTCAGACTCTATTAGTTCTTTCTCTGGAGGTGGATGACATTTTTCATCATTAGTCCTTTGGGATTGCCTTGGATCATTGTATTGCTGAGAACAGTTAAGTCATTCACTGTTCCTGTTGAAGACCTTAGATTAAAAAGGCCAAGGTCTCCATTTCATCCAGGGCCATCTCTAATTGTCTTGATCTATACCTTGTCACTAAACCCAGATGGCTCTGGAAGGGAAAATAAGGCAGAAGACCTTGCACAACCTTCCTTCCCTCACTTAAATCCAAATCACTTGCATGTCATGGTATCTCTTCTCTGATGCCATTGTCCTCTTTGAGAAAGGAAGGCAAACAACATTCACAGTTCTTCATAGTACAATGTTACTGTGTACATGATTTCTCCTGGTTATGACCACTTCACTCTTTGTTAGTTCATGTAAGTTTTTAAGGTTTTTTTCTGAGACCATCCTTCTTATTTCTTAGTATTCCATCACAATCATAAATTCCAGCTTATTCAGCCATTCTCCAATTGATGGGTATCCCTCAATTTCCAATTCTTAATTACCAAAAATAAAGAGCTGCTATAAATATTTTTATGCAAATATATTCCCTTTTAAAGAAAATCTATTTGGGATACAGACCTACCCTTTTTATTACTGGATCAAAAGGTTTATAGCCCTGTGAGCATGGTTCTGAGTGATTCCCCAGAATGGTTGGATCAGTTCACAATTTTACCACAATGTATTAATGCCCAATTTTCTTACATCCAATTCAGCTTTTATAATTTTCCTTTTTCATCATATTAGCCAATCTGATAGATATGAGTGGTACCTCTATCTGGATCTTTTTCATAAATGGTTCACTAAGATAGTGAAAAGATTAGAGGCCATATAAGTCGTATGAGAGTTAATAGAAGGAACTGGGGATACAATAGCTGTCTTCAAAAATCTGAAAGTCTGTCCTTTGGAAGAAGAATTAGACTCAGTTTGCTTGGCCCAAGCAAGCAGAACTGGGAACCAAAGGTAGAAGTTAGGAAGAGGAATATTTCAGCTTGATCTTTGCTGAATGAATCAATGAATCAATTAATGAATTGGCCTTTTTTGTACTCATCTACCAAAGAGGAACCAAAACTACCTTCAAGCCCAGCCTAACTCAAAAAATCTGAAGGTCAATGAAAAAATAGGTGTTAAAGTGTTTAGTACTTGACCCTTCAATGGATGGGGTAGGGATTTATGAGAGGTAGAGAATTGGGAACTCAAAATTTTAAAAAATGAATGTTAAATAAAGCATATATACCTAAAGAGCAACCAAATTATGTATGGCATGTGATTTAGCAATACCACTACTAAGTTTGTATCCCAAAGAGATCATCAAAATTGGAAAAGGACCTATACATACAAAAATTTTCATAGCAGCCCTTTTGGTGGTAATAAAATTTGGAAATTGAGGGGTTGTCCATCAGTTGGGGAATGACTGAACAAGTTGTGTATTGGAATACTACTCTGCAATAAGAAATGATGAGCAGGAAGATGTCAGGAAACCTAGAAAGAATTGTACAAACTGATGCAAAGTGAAACGAGCAAAACCAAGAAAACATTGTACACAGTATCCACAACATTCTGTGATAATCAACTATAAATGACTCGGCTTTTCTCAGCAACACAATGATCCAAAACAAGTACAAAGGACCTACGATGGAAAATGTTATCCACATTCAGATAAAGAGCTAATTGACTCTGAATGCAAATCAAAACATACTTTTTCCACTTAATGTCTTGCTTTTTTTGCTTTTGATCTCTTTCTTCTTTCACAACTGTGACTAATATGGAAATATGTCTTATGCAAATGCACATTTATAATCTCTATCAAATTGCCTTCCATTTTCAGATGAGGGAAAGGGGAAGGGAGGAGAAAAATTTGGAATTAAAATTTTGAAAAACAAATGCTAAAAATTGGCTTGACATATAATTGGGAAAAATCAAATACTATTTCAAAAATAAATCAATAAATAATGCATAACTATTTTTTAAAGTGCTTTGTAAAGTTCAAAGTGCTTCACAAATCAAGGAGTAATTTATTTAAGGAATATAGTTGGGGCAGCTAGGTGGAGCAGTGGCTAGAGCACCAGTTCTGAAGTCAGGAGAACCTGAGTTCAAATTTAGTCTCAGACACTAAATACTTCCTAACTGTGTGACTCTGGGCAAGTCACTTAACCTCAATTGCCTCAGCAAAAATAATAATAATATAGTTAAGGGGAAATGATTTGTATGTGAATAAAAATTCGTTTTGACTCTTTAAAGCCATTAGTTAAAACAAATATTGAAAATAGGCAAATTCAGCATACAAAAAAAGAGAGGCACTAGGAAGAACTCTGAATTTGTATTCATCAAATCTGGGTTCAAATTCTTACTCTTTCTTTTACTTGTATGACTGTGGAGAAGTCATTTAACATTCTTGGACCTCGGTTTCCTCAATGGATAAAATAAGGAAGTTGGATTCAGTGGTCTCTGAGATTTATTCTAGCTCTGAAGCATTTATCCTATGACCTAAAATAGATGCCGCTTTTAATAACAACAATAAAAACTTTCACTTTAGGTAGTGCTTTTACTTTCACATTTGGTATATTTTCTTCCCGTGCGACTTTATGAAAAAAAAAAAACAGTGGCACTACCTAGGAGAGAGAAGGTCCACCTTGAAATCAGAAAGATTAGGGTTCAAACCCTATTTCTTATGTATGACATTGGACAAGTCATGGTACCTCTCAGTATACCAGGCAATGTAATATTAGCCCCATTTTACAGATGAATAAACTGAGGCCCAGAAAGGTAAAGTGATTTACCCAGTAAATATGGGAACTGGAATTCAAACTATGTCTCCAGGCCAGTGCTAATTCAACTACACCAAAAAATATCTTTTTGAGGGGCAGACCCTTTGAAGTCCTGATATTAGGAAAAGAGTCTCCAGTTTGAGGATCGAGTCATCCATATGCTTAGCAAAGCAAATAACTTTCACCTTCAAGAGAGGGTGACTGACAGGTCTGGGGATGGAAGTCCTTCATTTATCACCGGAACCATTTACAACCCAGGGAGCCATGTGCCACATGAGCCTCCTTCCCCCACGCAGGGCCAGAGTGCCAGAGCCCCATCCCGCAGGGGCCTCACCCCTAGGGGATTGCTTCTGCCTCTCAGACTGAGCAGAATTCTATCCAGCTGTCACTGGGCTGTTATTTATGAACCCCTTCTCCCCTGATGAGTGGGGGCCTGAGAGGGGCCAGTGCAGTCTCTGCTGCCCGGCCAGCAGCCGTCACACATCATTAGCTGTTTGGTTGCTGCTGACCCAAGCTCCATCTGCCCCAGTGGCCTGGGGGTGAAAGGCAGCTGAAGCTTCTTACCTAACCCCAGAGCCAGCCAGCAGAGATGTGTTTCAGAGTGTCTTAGAATCTACATCTTTAAACTCCAAGAGTTGGTGGAATCATCGAGGGAAACTAGCCAAGGACAGAGCATGAGAGTCACTTTGGTGAAGGAATTCAGGTAAGTCATCAAAGCAGAATGCAAGACGAGGATGAGCCCCAGATCTTGTCTACCAGCAGCATCCTGGATCTTTTGTACTTATTCTGCAGGAATCCTAGAATTGGGAGGAATCTTAGAGGTATCACCTCCAATGCCTGTATTTTATGGATAAAGAAAACCCTGGCCCAGAATGCAGCAGCCACCTCCCCAAGGTCACACAGCCGGATGGGACCAAAGCTCCCATCTCCTGCACCTGCTTGCCTTTATATTACACTGACTCTTGATAACACTCATTCATCCTATGGTGTTAGTGACTTAATAGGTTATTCCTCCCAGGGGTATTTGCATTTCAAATGAAACTTCCAGGGAGAGAAACCCAGAGGAATGAGAGCTAATGGTGAGAATTCATTTGCTATGACAGGTGGGATAGGGAGATATTTTTGGACTAAAGGGACTCCTCAATGTCCTTCAAATCACATTGTGTAGGGTGAAGTAGGAAGTGGGTTCAAACTTTTTGAAGTTTTAGACCTTGATATTTAAAACAATGTGTGGAACTTTAATCAAACAGCAGAATTTTAATAGTGAATCTACAACCATCCGTAATAATGTAAGTGTTTTTCAGTAAGGAAAAATCCCCTTGTTAAAGAGGCATCATGGAATCATAGATCAAAACTTTGAAGGGATCTCAGAGGTCATCAAGTCCAACTCCTTAATTTAACAGATGAGGAAACTGAGGCACAGATAAAGTAAATGACTTGCTAGGAAGGTCTGAGGCAGAATTTGAATACAGGTCTTCCATTGTGCTTTTGCTTATGTCATATTGCCACTCAAGTCAAATCTTGCAGCTGAATGGTCTCAATTTATTACATGCCTACTATTGTCAAATACTGTGCTAAATTTTGGAAAGGAAGAGTTTGCAGGTTGTTTCCTTAAAATATAAGACCAAATTCTGCTGTTTTTCATTTTCATGTTTCTAAAGGCTTGTACATAGTAGGTTCTCAGTAATTATTTTACAAATGGAATTGAACTATTTATGATGTATTCATCTCTTTATGGATTCATTGATTGCTAGAGCTAGAATTTAGCTAAAGAGGCTGAATATTAACTTCCTCATTAACAAATGAAAAAAAGCTGAAACCCAGAAAGGCCCAGTAATCTGCTGAAGATCATACAGCTACTCAGTGACAGAGATGGGAGAAGGCTTCCTTCATCAGCCACTTCAATTTTGAAGCACTTAATTTCCATATGCAATTGTGATGCAAAACCGTTTTAAAATGAACCCAAACTGAACCTATCTGAGAAGACAGACCTGCTACTCCCACTGTTGTTGTTTAGTCATTTTCCAGTCACTTTTACTCTCTGTGGCTTCCTTTGAGATTTTCTTGACAGAGATAGTGGAGTGGTTTGCCATTTCCTTTTCCAGCCAATTTTTACATGAAGAAACTGAGGCAACCAGGTTTAGGTCCCATAGCTAGAAAGTATCTGAGGCCAGATTTGAACTCAGAAAGATGTGTTGGTCCTGACTTCCAGGTAGGTCTCTATCTATTTCTGTTTTACACACACACAATTTAGTGAATTATAAGTTCCTTGAGGGCAAGGATTGCCTCACTTTTGGTTTTGGAGTTTGATGGCATAATGTCCAACCTGCAGTTGCTTCTCAGGGAAAATGACTAAGGATGTATTATCATTTTTATTGCCATGATTGCCACCATTGGGCCATTCCAATTATTTTGCTGCTAAACCCTGCCCATAATAGGGAACAGGGATCCTCTCTCATTTTGCATGCAGTGAGAATTAATAAATACTTATTGGCTCATAGATTGATTACAAATCACTGTTGCTTCATGGGTTAAAATGTCTCTCATCTTTGAAAGGGGTAGCTACAAAACTAGAGACCCTGAATTCCTAGGATGGAATCTCTTTGCTGGTGTGGTATGTTCTTTGTCACTCTGGATGATAATGTTGCTTTTTCCACCATAGAAAGGATGTCTGTATATAGGGAATGAGATCATTTTTCATAAATGGGTCACACATAGGATCATATATTTGAAGCTGGAAGGATCCTGAGAAACCATTCTCATTTCAGAGATGAAGAAATTCAGTCCCAGAGAATTGAAATAATTTGTTCAAAACCACACAAGTATTAACTAGCAGACTAGGGGTTTAAATAGTTTCTTTGACTCTAAATTTAAAATAAAGTCTACTCTAGAATCACCTCCATACTACAATAAGGCATCAGGAACAACCAAAAAATGGACAAGGATTTATTGAACATTTTCTAGATGTCAGACATTATGCTAAGCTAAGTGTAAGAATACAAAGAAAAAGCCTTGCCCTCAAGTATCTTTCATTCTAAGAAGGAAGATAACATATATGTGAGTAGAATATAGATACAATTATATATTTTTGACAATATTTTATTTTCCCCCAGTTATATATAAAATAATTTTTATGTTTGTTTTTAAAACTTTGAGTTCCAAATTCTTTCTTTTCCTCTTTTCCCCTGATTGAGAAAGCACATGTATAGTTATGTAAAACATTTTCATAAAAGTCATGTTGGGAAAGAAAACATAGATTTGCACCACCCAAAAAAAAATCCTCAACAAAAAAGTATGCTGCAATCTGTATTAGATAAAACCAGTTCTTTCTCTGGGTATAGATAGAATTTTTTATCAAGTCATTCAGAGTAGTCTTGGACATTTGTATTGCTAAGAATAGCAAAGTCATTTATAGCTGATCATCCCACAACATCGATACAATTATATTTTGGGGGTGCTAGATAGCATAATTGATAGAGCATTAAGCCTGGAGTCAAGAAGTCTCATCTTGCTAAGTTCAAATCTGGTCTCAGATATTTACTAACTGAGTGAGCCTGGGCAAGTTACTTAAACTTATTCGCCTCAGTTTCCTCATCTGTAAAATGGTATCTGTAAAAGGAAATGGCAAACCATTCTATTATCTTTGCCAAGAAAATCCCAAATGGAGTCACAAAGAGTTAGACATGACTGAAAAACAATTCAACAAAAACAATCAAGAAGCAATTTTTCCCTAGAGGGGAAGATACCAGAAACCATGAAGATGAGAAAAGGTTCTGTAGAGAATGTACTACTTGAGCTTAATCTTAAAGGGAGCCAGAAATCCTACAAATTGAAACTGAGGAAAGGAAGCATTAAAAGCATGGTGGATGGCCTCAGAGGTGGAAAATGGATTGTCATGTATAAGGAAAAGCAAGGTCAGTGTGACTGGACCATAGTCTACAAAGCAGGAAGGAAGAGCACTAATATTTAAAGATTTTTTTAAACATAAAACTTCTTGTACAGAGTTTTAAATGCCAAACAATGAAGTTTATATTCTACATCACAGCTAACAGGGAACTATTAGAAGTTTTTGGGTAGTTCAGGGGCAGAAAGGAGATGTGACATAGTATGAGTAACTTTGCTTTAGAACAATCACTTTGGCATCTGAGAGAAGGAGAAATTGGAATAGGGAGAGACTTGAGACAAGAAGACCAATAGCAAATTACTAAAATAGTCCAGCTAATGAGGGCTTGAACTAGCCAGTCACTATATGAGCAGAGAAGGGGATATAAGTGGGATAAATGTTTGGGATATTGGGGATGAACAGTCTTTATATTGGCGGAACATTTTATATGGTTCAGAGTACTTTCACATCTAACACATTCATTCTCATTATCTTACATAGGGGGGGCTAAGAGTATAGCTATTATTATCAAAATTTGGCAGATGGGGAAAGAGAGGCCCAATGATGCTGAGTGATTTGCTTTAAGATATGTTTCCTTACACCCTGAGTCTCACTAGGATAAATAAATGATAGCCCTCTACCAACCAGGAAAAAAAGGATTAACCAAAATCCTTTTCCAGATATCTGAGAATTCAAATATGTGAAAATCTGATATTTGACTTAGCTGCTTTTTCCCCAAATTACTCACCCAAAGCAGCCCCCACTAACATCTTTGCCCTTGGCCCTGCTTTCTCCCTCACAGACCCTGGGAAGCAAGAAACTCCAGGCTGACCTACAGTCAGTTCACAAGGTGCACCAGTGAGAGTAACCAGGAGAAATGCCATCAGCAGTAACATGACATATAAAAGCAACTGCTGCCAATTTCCATTTTCACTGGAGCTTGGGTAATCTAGAAGCTTTATTTAAGGGCTGACCTATGACCCGATCTGTCACTCCAGTGGCAGGCAGCTGATAGCCACTGGAAATCAATAGTCAGCATGAAGGTCATTCTCTAGAAAAACTGGGGCTATCAATGTGTCAGTTCCAATGAAAGATTATAACCAAGTAGGAGAAAAGCATATCTGGGGCTGCAAAGAGCCAGGTTTGTTCTACTTGGCAAGCAAATGCATGGGACTGTGCATGGGGGCATGCACATATTAGCAGTCCCTAGAGCTGCAATAATAATATCTACCATTTACACAGCACTGAGGTTTGCACTGTTCTTTACATACATTATCTCAGTTTCTCCCCACAACAATCCTGGGAGATAGGAGCTATTTTAGCCCTGCATTTTCTGTAAGAAGAAAAGAGTCTCAGAGAAGCTAAAGCATCACATAGCTAGGAATTATCTGAGTTGGGGTTTGAGTCCAGGTCTTCCTGAAACTAGCCTGCCAGCTCTAGTCAGGATGCCATGCTGGCCTTGGTCAACACTGATGCTGGTGAGGATTAAATACCTGTTCTCCCTTACCTCTGGGATCTGTTCTATTTGGAGAAATCTCAGCTATGTTACCTGCCTGATTCTGTCCTTCCTGAAAAGAGGGATGTCCTATGGCACCTACCTTTCTTCTCCAATAGGTGGGATCTCCCTTTCCTCTCCAGTCCTGTGATTCTATAAAGGTCTATAATATATCCATGTGAAGAGAACAAAAGAGGTCTTCAGAATTTCTGTCTTCCCCTTGTAAGAGAGCTCTTTCCCACTTTCATTCACTGCTATTCATTCGCCTTTGCCCCTTAAGAGCCCTAGCCTTTACCCCAACCTATCACTCCTAGACTATCCTAGCTTCTATAAGAGAAAACTTGCTCATAATCAGAGGATAATGGTTCAGTATGTGCATCATATCATGGGAATTAAGCCTAACTCAAAGAATAAATGAGGAAACTTCATTTCTTAGAGCCCACTAAATAGGAGAAAGATTTGGAAAGAAGAAGCCTTCCTAGTGCTTTTTAAATGACAGTGCTTAGACTAATTAGTTCATGAAACTTTGGGGCCAATCCTCTAATTGATAAATGGTCAAAGGATATAAACAAATAATTTTCAGATGAAGAAATTAAAACTTTTTCTAGCTATATGAAAAAATAGTCTAAATCATTATTGATCACAGAGAAATGCAAATTAAAACAACTCTTAGGTACCACTACATACATCTCAGATTAGCTAAGATGACAGGAAAAGATAATGATGAATGTTGGTGGGGATGTGGGAAAATTGGGACACTGATACATTGTTGGTGGAACTGTGAATAGATCCAACCATTCTAAAGAACAATTTGGAACTATGCCCAAAAAGTTATCAAACTGTGCTTACTCTTTGATCCAGCAGTGTCTCTACTGGGCCTGTATCCCAAAGAGATCATAAAAAAGGGAAAGAACCCACATGTGCAAAAATGTTTGTAGCAGCCCTTTTTGCAGTGGCAAGAAACTGAAAACTGAGTGGATGCCCATCAGCTGGGAAATAGCTGAATAAGTTATGGTATATGAATGTTATGGAATATTATTGTTCTATAAGAAATGATAAGAGAGGACTGGAGAGATTTACATGATCTGATGCTAAGTGAAGTGAGTAGAACAAAGAAAAACACAGCAATAACAATATTATATGATGATCAATTCTGATGGACTTGGCTCTTTTCAAAAATGAGGTGATTCAGGCCAGTTTTAATAATCTTGTTATGCAGAGAGTCATCTGCACCTAGAGAGAGATCTGTGGGGACTGAATGTGGATCACGACATAGTATTTTCACTTTTTGTTGTTGTTTGCTTGCTTTTTGTTTTCTTTCTCATTTGTTTCCTTTTTGATCTGATTTTTCTTGTGTAGCATAATTGTGAAAATATGTATAGAAAAACTGCACATGTTTAATATATTGGATTACTTGCTCTCTAGGGGAGGTGGAAGGGGGAAGGGAGGGAAAAATTAGAATACAAAGTTTTTCAAAGGTGAACGTTGAAAACTATCTATGCATATGTTTAGAAAATAAGAAACTTAGAAAAAAAAACTTTGGGTTTAGACAGGACCTTAAGAGATTAACCAGTAGATAGACTACTAGACCTAACATCAAAAAGACCCAAGTTCAAATTCAACCCCAGCAACTTACTAGCTGAGTTACTTATTTTAAGTAAGCCATTTAACTTCTCCATGCCTCAGTTGCCTCATCGGTAAAATTTGGATAATAATAGCATCTACCTCCCACAATTGTTGTGAGGACAAAATCAATCAGTATTTGTAAAGCACTTAGAAAATCTTAAAGCATTATATAAATGCTGGATTTCATCATTATTATTCTGTGCAAATCCTCATCAATTCATGCCTAGATTACTGAAGTAACTTGTTCATGAATCTGCCTGTCTCAAGTTTGTCCCCACTCCAATCCACTCTCCACTCTAAAACACCAAAGTGATTTCCCTAAAATACAGATCTGACTGTGTCACCCCCTATTGCCTCCAGGTGCAAATACAAAATGCTATGCTTAGCATTCGAAGTCCATCCTGACCTACCTTTTCAGTCTTCTTAAATCTGACTGCCTTCTACATACTCATCAATCCAATGACACTAACCTAGATGTTCTATAAAAAAGATACTCCATCTTTCTTCTCTGGGCATTTTCTCTTACTGTCGCCATGTCTGAAATGTTCATTAGCTTCTCTCACTTCCTTTAGATCCCAATTAAAATCCCACCTTCTTTAAGGAGAGTTCCCCAATGCCTCTTAACTCCAGTGACTTCTGTTTCATAGTTATTTCCTTCTTATATTTAATATAACTTGCTTTATATGTATTTGTTTATATAGTATCTCTTTCATTAGACTGTCTTGTATCATTGTATTGCTGAGAACAACTAAGTTATTTATAATAGATCATCATATAATATTGAGTTATGTACAATGTTCTCCTGATTCTGTTTATTTCACTTTGCATCAGTTCATATAAATCTTTTCATGTTTTTCTGACAGCATCCTCCTTATCATTTCTTAAAGTACCATAGTATTGAATCACAATCATACACAAACTGTGTCTTTCCCAACTGATGCATATCTCTTCAACTTCCAATTCTTTACCACCACTAAAAGAGCTGCTATAGATATTTTTGTACAGACAAGTCCTTTTCCTTTTAGTTTTTTCTCTCTTTGGAATATAGACCTAGTAGTGGTATCACTTGGTCAAAGGGGATGTATGGTTTTATAGGCTTTGGGGCATAGTTTTAAATTGTTTTCCAGAACAATTGGATCAATATGCAATTTTATCAATAGTACATTCGTGTTTTATTTTTTCACACCTTTTCCAACATCTGTCTTTTTCCTTTTCTATCATATTATCTAATCTAACAGCTGTGTGACAGTAACTCGAGGTTTGTTTTAATTTGCATTGCTCTAATGGATAGTGATTTAGAGCATTTTTTTTCATATGACTACGATAACTTTGATTACTTTGTCTGAAAACTGCCTGTTCATATCCTTTGACAATTTAATTGACCAAAAAATTGAGAAAGGGCGTTTATATCTAAAATTTGATTCCATTTTCTATATGTTTGAGAAATGTAGTCTTTATCAAAGAAACTGTAAAAAAAATTTTACAATAATAATTACCAATTATTACCAACCAGTTTCAGGTTTTTTGTGAAGCTGTTTTCAGAGGTAAGTTTTTGGCTTTTCCAAGGTAGTAGATCTATGGAGAAGTGTGTTTACCACTCTCCTAAACCGTGTTCTGGTTTGTGAGAGACCACAAGTACTCTTTACAACCCTGGAACTGTGACCAGGATCCCTGCTCTCTTACTGCTGTAATAATGCTTCTCCTTCCACTGGGACTAAAACTGAGGACTGTGACCTAGATCCAGGTATAGACAATGCAAGAGTCCTGACTCTGGTGTTGGCTAAGGGACCCCTGTAAATATCCTTCTGACCGAATGCCTCACCTCCTTACTGTCTGTGGATTCAGATGTCTGGAAACCTTCACTACTGCTACTGATTCAGTTGTCCTGAAGTCTACTCCTGCTTTGCTGGTGCTAGGTCTGTGCTGGCTTAGCCTGTGCTGGATTGTATTCCTCTCTCACCCTGATACAACAGATCTTTCTTGTTGACTTTCTAAGTTGTCTGGGCCTGTAAAATTGTGCATCTTTTTGTGGGTTCTGCCATTTGTTTAAAGTCATTATTTAAAGGTATTTGGAGGGATTTGGGGGAGAGCTCAGGCAAGAAGTGCCTGCCTTTGCTCTGTCATCTCAACTCCACCCGGAAATGACCTTCAAATCAGATCTGCCCTTGTACATATTAAGAAACTTAGTCCTCAGGTCAGCTAGGTGGCGCAGTGGATAGAGCACCAGCCCTGAAGTCAGGAGGACCTGAGTTCAAATTTGATCTCAGACACTTAATATTCCCTAGCTGTGTGGCCCTGGGCAAGTCACTTAACCTCAATTGCCTCAGCAAAAAAAAAAAAAAAGAAAGAAAGAAAAAAAAAAGAAAGAAAGAAACTTAGGCCCAAAGGGAAAAAGAAACTTCCTGATCACATAGTGATGAAAAACCTAGATTAAGAATAGACTCTAAGCCACATCTCTCAGAGGGCAGAGGGAAAAGGAATGGCAAATATTACTTCTTTGATTCTCAAGAGAGAATTGTTGATCATGTGAAAAACCAGAAGGGAGAATCCTAGAGTTGTTGGTTCTTTGACATCAAGAAAAGGGTTCAATGGTTCCAAGAAACAGGAATTATAATTCTACCATATAAACATTTGCAGCTGAGTGGTGGTTGACAGAGGTCTGGGCCTAGAGTCAGGAAGATTCATCTGCTTGAGTTCAAATCTGGTCTCAGACACTTACTAGCTGTGTGCCCTCAGTTGTCTTATTTTCATCCATCTGTAAAATGAGTTGGAGAAGGAAATGGCAGAGCACACTAGTATTTTGCCAAGAAAATTTCCAAATAGAGTTATGAAAAGTCAGACATCAGTACAACAATAATAACAACAAGCAACATTTACAGTATCCCCCACCCAGAGTCAGTTTTATTCATAGATGGCCAACTATCCACATGAAATATATAATATCTATAGTCCCCCTCCTCCTCCAAGTATAAGGATGCAAGTTAAAACCTCAGAAGTGACTCTACTCCAAAGTTCAAAAGAATTCTGAGCTCGCAAGACCCTACCAGTGTGTCTACTTTTAACAATTTGCTGATAGACACAATTTGCTCAAAGCAAAAGCATTTACTGAAATGGTATTTTAACAAAGCATTAACACATGAACCTGAGGTATAATCTCCCCAAAAATATACAGTGTCAGTGGAAAAAATGTATTTAAAGTACCCTAAAGTATTATACACTTCAGAAACACACACGACCAAGGTAACTCCTTTCTCTGGTTCTGCAGGATTCCAGTGTTCTTTTCCTTCCCATGTGGTCATCACTCTGTTTTCTTTGGGTATAGTGTGTCTCTGTAGGGGCACATAAGTAGGCAGATTGTTTGGGTTAGCTCTACTCTAGGATTGGCTGTTTTTTCAAATCAAAGAGTTCATACTTCTCAGAGCTTTCTCTTACCTCAGCTCTCAATTGCACAACTGAAATAAGAAAGACTGTGGCTTAATTTTTTCAATAGTATTTTGTTTTTTTCAAATACATGTAAAGATTGTTTTCATAATTCATTTTTGTAAAACTTTTTGTTCTAAATTTTTCTCCCTCCCTCCCTTACTCTTCCCCTTCTCCAAAACAGCAAAGAATATAAGTCAAATCTGTGCAGTCCTTTTAAACATATTTCCATATTTGTCATGTTGTAAAAGAAAAATCAGACCTAAAAGAAAAAAAACATGAGAAAGAAAAAACAAACAAAGAAAAAAGTGAAAATACTATGCTTTGTTCCATATCCAGTTTCCATAGTTTTCTTTCTGCACGTGGATGGCATTTTCTAACTCAAGTCTACTGAGATTTTCTTAAATCACCACATTGTTGAGAAGAGCCAAGTCTATCACAGTTATCATTGCATAATCTTATTGTTACTGTGGACAATGTTCTCCTGGTTCTGCTTACTTTAGTATCAGTTCATGTAAGTCTTTCCAGGCTTTTCTGAAATCAACCTCTCATCATTTCTTATAGAACAATAATATTCCATTACATTCACATATCATAACTTATTCAGTCATTTCCCAATTGAGGAGCATCCATTCAATTTCCAGTTCCTCTTGTGACCTAATTTTTAAAAGACAACTAGAACTTGGTTAGTTCCTAGCTAGTCAATGACTAGTTTTTTTCTAATTTCAACAATTTTGATTGGGGAATTTATTTATATTTTGTAGAGGGATAAAAGAATATAGACTTATCTTCACATTTTGTTTTAAGAACGAAACATTTTACTGTCTTTGTTACCTGCTCCTTTTCTTCTGGGATTTTACTAGCTGAATTGTGGGAAAATCAATTTCAGGGATCCCCTGATCAATTTCCACATTACACATAATTTTCAAGGTCCCCAAATCCCTCAGGGTTCAGGACCCCAGAATTGCCTAATCCCACTGTGGTCGAAGGAATCTATCCTTTGTTTATTCAAGGTGAATTTACAAACTTGAAAGTCCCTGTTCAGGGACTATAAAATCTTAGAGCCTACAGTAAGAAACACAGCCACCAACTGGAAGAGAACACCATCCCCATGCAGAGAAAGGAAAGTCATTTGAAAAGGATTTTCTTCAAATCTTTCCAAGCCCAACCAAGCCAGCTACCCCAAATGAATATAGAATCAAAGAATTTTAAGAGCTAGAAGGAACCTAAAGCTACAGCTCAGGTTACCCACCCCTTTGATTTACAGATAAGGAAACTGAGATATAGAGAAATAAAGTTACTAACCCAAGATCATGAAGTGATAGAATCCAGGACTCTTGATCCCAGTACAGGTGGCTCCTTGCTCCCAAATAATTATATTTTTATTAAACCTCTGTTATTCTTAATTTTGAACAAGTTTTTCATAGGGAACAAACCAAATCTATAGTCTGATTCTTCTTTTTCAAGATTGTCTTCAAAAATTTCTACAAAAAAAAATAAATAACTGCAGGCTCAGCTCCATTATGAAAGGACTTACCTTATAGGTATGTGAAGAATTTGACAGAATTGCTAAGTGGAATTGCAGGATGTTTGTATTAAAAAATGCAAAAAGACCTGAGTCCAAATCCCACTATTTGAGTAAACTTGGATGAGGCATTCACACCTAAATTTCCTAATCTGAAAAATAAGGAGGTTGGATTAGATGACCTCAGAATTCTCCTCCAGGCCTAACTGAATTCCATCCTTATCATTTTTCAGATAAAAAACTGAGATTCATGCACTAGGTTTAATAGATGATATAGCATTAAAGAAATAGTTAAGAGACTTGTCTGACCACAACACACTGAACAGCATTAAATATATTATCCAAATGAACTAGTTAGGTAGTATAGTATATAGGGCTCTGAGCCTGAAGTAAAACAAAACAAAACAAAACACCAAAAACCTGAGTTCAAATTGGCTTCTGACATTTGCTAGTTGTGTGATGCTGGGCAAGCCTCTTACTTAAGCTCTGCTTTAGTTTCCTCATATGTAAAATGGGGAAAATAATAGGACCTTACCTTTCTGGATTGTTGCAAAAATCAAATGAGAAATTATTTGTAAAATGTAGCCTAGTGCTTGGCACATGGTGGGCACTATATAAATGTAAGCTATTACTGTTGTTATTACTGTTGCAAAAGACCAGTGCATGAATATATGCTTTACCTAACAACCTGGGAGAAGTGAAATTAAAGTTATGTTTCCGTGATTAGTGGATAAAAAATCTGAACAAAATAAGATAAATATATATCATAATAAAATAAATAAGTAAACAAAGAAACAAAAAAGAAATTGAGATTCAGAGTAGCATATCTACAATCACAGAGATAGCAGAAATGGTGTTTTTCAGTAGTTTCTGACTTCTTGAGACCCCATTTGTGTTTTTCTTGGCAAATAAACTAATTTGCCATCTCATCTTATAAATGAGGAACTAAGATAAACAGGGTTAAGTGACTTGCCCAGTGTCACACAGCTAGTAAATGTCTGAGAAAAGGTTTGAACTCACTTCTTCCTGAATCTAGGTCTGGAATTCTATCTATAGTGCCACTTATCTTTCCCAGCAGAACAGTACTTGTATTTAGTTTTTTGTGTCCAGTGATATTTTGACCAGGATCCCAGTAGATGTAAGTGTGTATTTGATGCTCTCCTCTTAATCTCTTCCCTCTAGCTAAGAGGCCTCCTTCCTACCCTTAGGTATTAGGGATGAACAATGCTGTCCCCTATGATCCCCTGCCAAGACCTACCCAAGAAATTCCTCACACTCGTGGCTATAATCACACGTGGATAGCTGAAAGGGATGACATTGTTTCCTTTGGAGATGGCTGGGTCACATTAAAAATGGATTTGGTCAGAATTGGAAAGTGAGTAGATGCTCATCAATTGGGGAATGGCTGAATAAGTTATGGTATATCAAAGTAATAGAATATTATTGCTGTATAAAAATGATGAACAAGCTGATTTTAGATTTACACAGACTGATGCTGAGTGAAACATGCAGAACCAGGAATATATTGTACATAATAACAGCAAGAATGTGGGATGATCAACTATGGCAGACTTGGTTCTTCTCGGCAGTTCAGTGATCCAAGGCAATCCCAACAAACTTTGGATAGAAAATGCCATCTACATCCAGAAAGAGAAGTATGGAGAATGAATGTGAATCAATACATGCATCCTATGTTCACTTTTTTTTCCTTTTCTTCTGGTTTATTTTTCTCTTGTGGTTTTTCCCTTTTGTTCTGATTTTTCTCTTCCAACATGATTCATAAAGAAATGTGTATTTTTTTTTAAAAATTAATGCACATGAATAACCAGAAAAATAAAGAACAATAAAAAAAATTAAAAAGAATTGACTTGGGAATGTACACCTCAGACTGAGATCTTGTTTTCACACTGAATTTTCTAGGGTTGAGAGAAAAGATCAGGACATTAGCCTTGGGCTACTGGCTGATTGAGTTTTCTCTTAGCATAAGATCAGCCAGATTTCCTGGGTTCATTAATAGAAGAGGCATCCTAGTACACAGATGAAGAAATTCAAAGACAAAGATTGTCCATGGTCACACAATGATAGAAAGCCTAAGTTAAAACTAGACTCTAAACCACATCTTTTTTCAAGGAAAGAGAGAATGGTATATATTACTTTACTAATTTACATGGGGAAATTGTGAAAGCATTGATTAGGTGAGAGGACAGAAAAAAGGGAGGAGGGTCCTAAAGTTGTGAGGATATGCTAAATTTGGGAGTCAGGATGACCTGAAATCAAATTCCAATTCAGTTAATTACAAGTTAGCTGATTGAAGAGGAATTCTATTAATCTCTCAGCTTTACTGTTTCCTCATCTATAAAATGGAGGTGGGAGAAGCTATATAACAGTGTTGTTGTATTGAATGAACAAAGTAATATATATATATATATATATATATATATACATATATATATGCAAAGCACTTTGCAAACCTTATTGTGCCATATCAATTTCATATTTTTATTACAAAATTCTTAACTAGGAGGCAGAGCCAAGATGGCAGAGTGAAAAGGTGACTCTCTGCGTCCTCCTCCGATCTCTCAAATCAACAATAAAATAAGCCTCTGAACTGATCTTCAAGTCAACGCATGCAGAAATATTTGGACACTGCTTGCTGATATCTCTGAAGAACTTCACATCAGGTTTGTCTAACTCGGACAGAGGGATAAAGAGAGGACTCCGGTGTCAGAGGACCCTGGTGTAGGCCAGAAGTGAGGGTGGGACTCACTTCAGTTCATTGTGGCAGAAACTCCAAACTCCATACTCCAAACTCCAAATACCTGGAGTTTATCTGAGGCACTCGGGACACTCTGCCCTGATTGGGGGCAGGTATTCTGGCAGACTTGCCTTGTTTAAGGAGTAATTC
>JAJPUD010011693.1:0-17126 GCA_023553655.1 Myrmecobius fasciatus
CCACAGGTCTGAGAGGTAAACCATCCTACATTGTTCTAATTTGTTTATAATATCATTCTTTATGCCTAGATCATGAATCCATTTTGACCTTATCTTGGTATATGGTGTTAGGTGTGGGTCAATGCCTAATTTCTTCCAGACTAGTTTCCAATTATCCCAGCAGTTTTTGTCAAATAGTGAGTTTTTATCCCAAAAACTGGGGTCTTTGGGTTTATCGAACACTAGATTACAATTGTCATTGAGTATTTTGTTCTGTGAACCTAACCTATTCCACTGATCCACTACTCTATTTCTTATCCAGTACCA
Organism: Myrmecobius fasciatus; assembly: GCA_023553655.1. Classification (NCBI taxonomy): domain Eukaryota; kingdom Metazoa; phylum Chordata; class Mammalia; order Dasyuromorphia; family Myrmecobiidae; genus Myrmecobius; species Myrmecobius fasciatus. The sequence goes on from JAJPUD010011693.1 coordinate 307, forward strand.
AATGGTTTTGGTGACCACTGCTTTATAATATAGTTTTAGATCTTCACCTGGCTTATTTTTGAGCTTCTTTATAACAGCACAGTTGGTTCTTCATAAAGGCCATTTTTAGAAAATATTAACCTAGAGAATAGTGCTGATCTGTGGTATATGCGCTATCTATAGGCAAACTCAGTGAAGGTCAGAGACTGATGCCCTTAACAAGACTGTTGGCAATAGTTGCTGACTTTCTGCTGCATAGATCTGCTTTTTGGATTATAGGAACACTCCATTCTTATTATAGTACATTGACTGATCCCCATCTTTATTTCTGTTTACCATGATATGGATACATATGAAATTGGTATTATTAAAAAAAATCCTTGGGTCAATAAGGCTAATTTGAATGTCTATCTTAGAAAAAAGACTTTTCTCTCTGTGAGTCATCCTCATTTGCTAATTAATCATTAGAAATCCTCTCTTAAGAAGTCAGAAAACCAATTCGAGATTTCAACATATTCTCATGCCCATTTTTTTCCCTTCAGTCTCAACAATCACTTCCAGATATAAATAATCCTTCATAATTTATGCAGAACAAATATTTGGGGCATCAAATCATAATGGAAGAATGGGGCTGAATGATTTGCCACATGGCAGGGAAGTGCTAATAAAACATGTGGCTTTACTTTTAAGAGGCAGATGAAGTCAGGTCAGCTGCTTGTGATAAAGGACGTGCCAATATTGTCAAATTGATATACAAGGAGGGATTATAGAATTTTTCAAAACTATGCTGAACAATAATTATGAAATAACAAGAGAGCAATAATTTATTTGGTGTTTCTTTTTTGCCTTCTGTTGTGTTGTATATTTGGGTCCTTGGTTGGTATTTAGTACAGCATAATTAATATGGCATATGTGTTATATTGTGGACATGGTGCCTTGGAGTCTTAGGAGCATCATGAAGCAGGAGGATTAAGGAGTCACTAGGGGCACATCATTCTAAACTGCTGTGGTTTTGTTCAAACTAATGTGGCTATATTAATGCATTATGTTGCATAGCACTGTCACTAATCTTTGAACAAAAATCACGAATTGCAGATCTGACATTATTTTACAGCCACACTTTCCAGGACTTCTGAAACTAAGCTCATGGCCTGGATAGTGTGAATAATTCTGGTATGCTGCCATGCCTAATGAGTTTTAGTGCTTTGAAAAAAGCACTCTGCTATACTAGTAGGGCAAATGTCAGCTCTTCTCCCATTAGGCCATAGACGCTCAGAAGTTGGTGGTCAAATAAATCCCTCCTACAACATTTCCAATAAGTATCTGGGAGAGCTGTAGTTGAAAAACTCTAGTGGTGAGGAACTCACCACCTCCTGAAGAAATCTTTTCCACTTGGAAATAATTCCATTATTAAGAAGAGTAAAAACATGTTTAGAATAACCAACACATTTTTAATGCCAATTGTAACATAAGCTTTTCAAATATTAAAATATACAGTCAAGGATTTAGGAACTATGCAAATATAAAGTCGTCTAATCTTAAAAAAATGCACACATAGCTCATCATTGAAAGGCAGCTATAGAAAGATTAACAAAATTTCCACAAGAAGGAAGAAGATTGGGAGAAGTTTTTAGTCTATGTGATAACTAGGTTAAAAATATACAGAAATGTTTCCTTGATAGACTAACAGAGTAATAATAAAGACTACATGTACATTGCTGGATTAATGAATATAACTATATTGGTTTACCTCCAAACTAAGCTTTTGAAATGGCTAAGATCTGTTGTGGAACCAAAAGGCACTCTAAATGATATGACATCCAGTGACATCTAGATAAACTCAATCCATATGGTGCCTCTCCCACATCTTAAAAAAATTCAAAGAAATAGCTGTAAAATAAACTTATTTATTTACAAAATAGATGGATTTATGAAAGCAATCCACATTCAGGTAATTAATAATAGACATTATAAAAAATCATATTTAAGGAATCCAGTGTCATTGAGCAATGTACATTTAACAAGAAAACAGAAGAGACTGTGAACCATACCTCTATAGATTGCAAAAATTTAAACCTTATAAATAGCTAAAAATACATGGTTAAGTGTTGGAGTTATATACCTAAAACTCACTCTTCAAGTTCTGCCTCTGACATTTACTAAGTGACCATGAGTAAGTACCTTGAACCTCAGTTTTCTGCATTTGTAAAATAATGATAGTCATCGTGGAATTGTTGTTAGGATGAATCAAAATAATGCATATTTAAAAAATTAAAAAAAACCCTGAAAGCATTATATTATGTTGAGGCTACTGCTTCTTTTTCTTGCACCCTACCTGATGCCATCTACCACCATAGAGTCTTTTCTAACCAGGCCAATTTCATTTTCTACCTTTTCAGACTCACTTCTTTTTATCTTAGAGAAGTCAAAGCATAATATTCACTGTTCACCACTGTGTTTCAGTACTTCTGAATAAAAGATTTGAAGATCTCTAAAAGACCTTACAGCTATGTGAAACAGAATGTAAAAAAAAAAAACTCAAATCAGGAAGATATAAATTCAGATATGGCCTCAGATATTTATTAGATATGTTATCCTGGACAAGTCATTAAACCTTGTTTGCTTCAGTTCCTCATCTTTAAAATAAACTAAATAAGGAAATGGCAAATTGCTTCAGTATTTTTGCTAAGAAAACCCCAGATGCAGCTTCTGAGTCAAATGTGACTGAAACAACTGAATGAGAAAAAAAAAATATCCTTCTTTCTCCAACAATCTCTTGCCTTAATAGGTTAGTGGTTAAAGGAAATGAATATACTTTAAAAAGATAAATTGTAAATAATCAGTAACCAAAGAGGAAAAATCATACAAATCATTAATCATATAAATTGCTAATAAGAAAAATGCAAATTAAAATAACTATGAGATTTCACTTGTTTTTGATTGTTGTTCTTTATTGTTGAAGAGGACCAAAAGGCCATCACTAGGTTAGAGTCAGAAACTGTGGCAAATCAGACTAATATGAACTTCGAATGCTCTCCCACAGGTTGTTCATAAATAGTTCATGTGAACCTTTGGTGTGGATTCTCTAACTTTACATATTTCACATTTCTTTTGAGCAACTTCAATGATGCTTTGCTCATAGAGTATAGCACCTTCTCTGATGAGGATATGCCATGTTGGGAGGTCCTATGCCAGTGTTCTCATCTCACACAATCAATTCCAAAGTTCTTAAGAGGGACCTTGAGAGATCCTTGTATCCCTTTTTCTGATCACTATGTGAGCACTTTCTCTCCATAAAAATCTTTTTGGTGAATGTATGCTGGACATTGAAACAATGTGATCAGCCTAATGGAGTGCAATAGAGTTTGAATGCTTGACAATTTAGTTAAAAAAGACCTTTGTGTTTGATAACTTATCCTGCCAGGTGATCTTGAGAATCTTCGTAAGATGGAGTCAAGTAGAAGGAAGTTTCCTGGTATGGTCCTGATATGCTGTCCAAGTTTCACAGATACACAACAATGAGGTCAGCACAATGGCTTTTCTAGGCCTTCAGTTTGGCAATCAGATGTAGAGAGCCACAGACAGTGGGGGAACTCTGGGTGAGGTATAAGACCCTTCAGCCCAGAGGGAACCTGCTGACAATGTCTGGTTTGGCTCCCCATATCCCCTAAGGCCTCTCAGCCTTCCTGTAAAGTCAGCAGGTGTGACAACCTGTGTTGTAATTAAAGCAGAGTGATACCAAGTGCCAAAGAGTCATCTACATACAATAGAAAGATGTTTATGTAGTCCTGCATGTGCAGTATAAGTGCTATTACTAACCAGTGAGATATAGTTATGTAAAGGTATTAGGGTATATAAGGCTGAGAGAATTCAGAATAAACAGACTCCTTGTTTGACCATCCATGTGAGTCTCGCCTCATCACTTCTCTTCTATGACCAAGGACTCAGGCTGGTACCAAGATCCTCTAGAGAACTAGTCCAGACAAAACAGTCACCTCTTCTCTCCCTCACTATATTTCAGAGCCTTCCAAACACTGAACTAGCTCAGGAAATGCATATATCAACCTTATCATCAATGTATACATTCCTGGAAAATATATTGCCAAGATGAGTGAACTTATCCACAGCATTCAAGACTTTTCCATTTGCTATAACCAATGATATGGATAGTATGATGTTGACTGATGGAGTCCCTTTATCTTCTTGTGAATTGCTAGGCCAAAATTAGGCAAGCCGAAGATAATTGATTCATACTTTGTTGCATTTCATCTTTAAAGGTAGCTGAGTGCACAATAATCTGCAAACAAACAAAATATCATGCACCAACACGCTTTTCATTTTAGTCTTGACATACCTTTTTCCAGTTGAAGAATTTACAATCATTGTGGTAGCTGACCTTGATGTCATGTTCATCCTTATTGAAGGCATTTGACAGCATGGCTAAATACATCATGCTAAGAAGTATGGGAGTAAGCATACAACCTTATTTAATTCCATTGATGATTGGGAAAGTGCATCCATCCATTATCCAAAACCCAGGTAAGCACACCATCATGAAACTGATATATAACATTGATGAGCTTCTCCAGGCAAAAAAGAATTTGACATAAATTTCTATAAGCCTTTGTGAATGACAGTATGAAAAGCCTTGGTCAGATCTACAAATATGTATAGATCTCTTTTCTGCTTCTGGAATTACTCTTAGACTTGTCAGGCAGCAAACGCCATACTGACTGTTCCTCAGCCATTTCTGAAGTCATTCTGGCTCTCATGTAGTTGACCATCTTTTAAGTGAAGGATTAGCCTATTAAGGAGAACTCTGATAAGAATTTTGTTAGAAATGACTAAGACAGTGATTGTCAAAGGACAATTTCTCTTACCTTTAAAGAGATAGATAGTGAAGATGTCCTTGCACTACAGGAAGATAACCTCCCCTTGCCATATAATCCAGAAAATTTCAGTAAACTTTTATATAGATTCTACACCTTATAAATCTCGGCTGGAATAGCATCAGCATCAATTGCTTTGCCACACAAGAAAAATTAAATGTCATTAAAAACCTCTTCTTTAATTGGAATTTCAGCTAAGGAGGGATTGACTTCAATCTGAAGTAAATGCTCATTGACTTCACGAGTGATTGATGGTGGTATGTAAAGAACACTATGTAAATATTCAGCCCAACTTTCCAGGATCACATTCTTATCATTAATCAATGTGGCTCTAGCAGCTTTTAGTAGATTCACCATCTGTCTTTGGCCCATAAATAGACATAAAATAAAATAGGACATCATCAAAGAACTTTGGATTATTACTATCAGAATAAAACTAAATTTCATCTGCTTTCTTATTATGCTAAGAATTCTAAGTCTCTAAGCTTTGCTTTTACTTGATGAAATTAAATGCTGCTTTCATAGAGATGGATGAACTATACTGCTGGGAAATCCTGTGGACTTCTGGTTTTCCCTTAGCAGCATTTGAATTTCTCCATCATTTTCATCAAATCAGTCTTGATGCTTGTGAGTGTTCTCACTCATGAGAAAATGCAGTACTGCACATCAAATCTCTGAAAAGAACCCTCTTCTTTTCTGCCCTTATGTTGCATTGGGGTATTGGATCAACTTTCCCTCCAACTGAACAACAAATGGTTCCTACTCAGAGAAACCATTAAAGCCACCCAGAATTAGAATCTTGTCCTCTTGTGGCAAATTGATGATAAGGGTTTTCAGGTCTTCATATTTTTTTTTTCTTTCACCTGATTAGGGTTAGTCAGGGAGGAGCACTGGCATTAGTGAAGGTAGTGTGGCTTTTTCCTGAAAGTGCCATTCACATTGTCATGGGTCCACTGTTCACTCCTTATTAACAGGCACACAAGTTTGTTGACAATGTTACTTAGTTTTGGTTTTTTTGACATTTTTTTATAGCTTTGAGTTCTAGATCCTCTCCTTTATCCCTACCTCCATCTTCCTTTAAGAAAGTACTTGTGGTCATATGAAAAGGTGCTCCAAATCACTATTGATCAGAGAAATGCAAATTAAGACAACTCTGTGGTACCACTATACACCTGTCAGATTGGCTAAAATGACAGGAAAAGATAGTGATGGGTGTTGGAGGGGATGTGGGAAAACTGGGACACTGATACGTTGTTGGAACTGTGAACAGATCCAACCATTATGGACAGCAATTTGGAACTATGTTCAAAAACTTATCAAACTGTGCATTTCCTTTGACCCAGCAGTGTTTCTATTGGGCTTATATCCCAAAGAGATCTTAAAGGAAGGAAAGGGCCCCACATGTGCAAGAATGTTTGTGGCAGCCCTTTTTGTAGTGGCTAGAAACTGGAAACTGAATGGATGCCCATCAATTGGAGAATGGCTGAATAAATTATGGTATATGAATGTTATGGAATACTATTGTTCTATAAGAATTGACCAGCAGGATGATTTCAGAGAGGCCTGGAGAGACTTGCATGAATTGATGCTGAGCGAAATGAGCAGAACCAGGAGATCATTATACATGGCAACAACAATACTATATGATGATCAATTCTGATGGACATGGCTCTCTTTAACAATGAAATGTTTCAAACCAGTTCCAATTGTTCAGAGAAGAGACCTATATACACCCAGAGAGAGGGATATGAAATGTGGAACACAACATAACATTTTCATATTCTCTATTGATGTTTGCTTGCATTGTGTTTCCTTTCTCAGATTTTTTTTTCTTGTAGATATTTTTCTTGAACAACAAGATAAGTGTGGAAATATGTATACATATATTCGATTAGTCAACTATTTTAATATAATTACCATGTAGTGGATTTCCTGCCATCTAGGGGAGGAGTGGGGACTAGGGGGGAAAATTTGTAACGGAAAGCTTTGTAAGGGTCAATGTTGAAGAATTACCCATATATATGTTTTGCAAATAAAAAAATTTAATAAAGAAAAAATTAAAAAGAAAGTACTTGTGAAATTATGGAAAATATTTCTGTAAGTCATGTTGTGAAAGAAAACATAGATCTACCCCCTAAAAACAAAACTCTGAAGAAAGAGAGAGACAGAGACAGAGACACAAACAGGGACACAAACACAAACATGGACACAGACAGACAGAGACAGAGACACAAACAAGGACATAGACAGAAAGAGAGAGAGAGACAGAGAGAAATGTTTCAATCTGCTTTCAGAAAGGATTTTTCATCATCAAAGTAGTCATAGATCATTGTATTGCTGAGACTAGCAAAATCATTCACAGCTGATCATCCCAGAACATTGCTATTACTTTGTATACAACACATTTAATTTTGTTTGAATTCATGGAAGACTTTTGAGGTTCTTCTGAGAGCATTCTGCTCATCATTTCCCATAGAACTATCATATTCCATCATAATAACATATTCACTTCTTTTTTCAGCCATTTCCCAATTGATGATCATCCCTTCAGTTTGCACTTATTTGCTCTGAGAAGAGAGTTGCTATAAAAATTTTTGTACATAAATGTACTTTCCCTCTTTTTTTTTTAAAAAATCTCTTTGGGTAGTATTTCTAGGTCAAAGGATATCCATGATTTTATAGCCCTTTGGTCATAGTTCATATATTTTAATCATTCATTAATTGGGGAATGGCTCATACATTTTTTCATAACTTTGACTCAATTTCCTTTATGTTTGAAAATGAGCCTAATCAGAGAAACTTACTTCAAATTTTTTTCTACAATTATTATTACAAACTATATTTCCCTTCATATTTTCTATTCTCTCTGTTTTACCCTAACCTTTGCTACTGACAAATATACTCCCCCAATATGCCCTCTCTTCTATCACTTTCTCCTCTTCCCACATCCCATTTCCTCTCTTACTTTCCTGCAGAGTAAGATTAAGTTCCATACCCATATTGAATATGTATGTTATTTCATCTTTGAACCAATTCTGATGAGAGTAAGCTTCATGTATTTCCCCTTTCCTCTCTCTTGCCTTCCACTGTAAAAGTTTTTCTTGCCCCTTTTTATGACAGATAATTTATACCATTTCATTTCTCCCTTTTCTTTTCTGCCAATACACTTTCCACTTTCCCTTTATTTTCATTTTTAGGATATTATTCTTTCATACTTAACTCATACCTGTGTCATCTATGTATACTTCTAACTCACATAATAAAGGGAAAGTTCTTTTTTTCAGCTCTAGTTTTATTCTATCTTTTTCCTAGTAAATTTATTTATTTTTTAATACACATTGCTTTATGAGTCATGTTGGAAGAGAAAAATCAGAGCAAAAGGGAAAAACATAGAATAGATTAAAACAGATTAAAAAACAGAAAAAGAGAAGTGAACATAGCATGTGTTGATTTATATTCAGTCTCCCTAGTTCTTTTTCTGGATATAGATGGCATTTTCTGTCCAAAGTCTACTGGGATTGCTTGGGATAACTGCAATACTGAGAAAAAACATGTCTTTCATAGTTGATCATCACAAATTCTTGCTGTAATTGTTTACAATGTATTCCTAGTTCTGCTTGTTTTACTCAGCATTAGTTCATATAAATCATTTCAGGCCTTTCTAAAACCAGCTCATTCAACATTTTTATAAAATATTCCATTATCTTCACATACCATAACTTGTTCAACCATTCCCTAACTGATGGGCTTCTATTTATTTTCCAATTCTTTGCTACCACAAAAACAGCTGCTACAAACCTTTTTGCACGTGTGTATTCTTTTCCCTTCTTTATGATTTCCTTGGGTACAAACCCAGTAATGTCACTGCTTGGTCAAAAGGTATGCACAGTTTGGCAGTCCTTTTGGCATAGTTCCAGATTGTTCTCCAGAATGGTTGTATCATTTCACAACTCCACCAACAATACATTAGTGTCCTAGTTTTTCCATATCCACTCCAACATTTATCATTATCTTTTCCCGTCATCTTAGCCAATCTGAGACCCTATGGCTCGGGCCACCTGAATACAAGTTTATGGCTATAGTAGCTACTACCTGCTGTTTCATCACAGAATTTTAAGATGGGTAGAAATGATAAAATTGTATGGGTGATATTTTTTTAATTCCTGCATAAATTGGACTTATATGAGACAAAGTTGCAGGAAATTATTGACTTGACTAGCTCTTCCAAAGTCTTCATAGTCCAGTGGCAGGAGAGAGTTAAGACAACTGGTGATGGTTCCAGATGCAGTGTATAACCTTGGCATTTTTAATATATAAGCAAGCTATAAGCACTCCTCAAAGCTTGCTTCTGCTGCCTTCATGGTCAGTGAAATAAATTACTCTCCTTTATTAGTTCCAGTGGGAAAGTCTTCACATGTTTGGGGTAGACAATATTCTAATTCATAAATGGATTTGGGACCCCTTGCTTACCCTCAAACTAGTTTAACTTGTTTGCAGAAACAATTTACCAAGATATGGCCACTGTGCATATACTACAGGCTTTTTAGAGCTACAGATGACAGTTAGATGGATGAGGTAGACATCAAAGGGGAAAAGAAGCCTTAAAAAGGGCTCAGCAGCCCTCATACAAGAGGTATGAATCTTCCCTGAATACAGTCCACACCATCACTGCTAGACTTAAAAAGAAAATAAAAATGGAAGCAGCTAATGGAAGAACCCCAGGGAGACAAGCACATTTTGGAAAATAATTTGAGATTATTTAAGGAAAACCACTGAACAGTTCATACTCTTCTAACCTAATGATCTCACTATTGACAAATGGCCCAAGGAGATCCATGACGGAAAGACTTTATATATTTAAAAAATAATCTATATTAGTTCTCTTTCTAGGAGCAGATTAATTGAAGTGGATATTTAAAATGAAGAAATGGCTAAACAAAATTGGACACAAATATAATAAAATGCAATTATTGCACTATAAAATTTTATGAAGATAAATAGTTCAGAAAAAAATGTTGGAAAACTGAGGAATTAATGCAGAGAGAGAAATGCTGAACCAAGAAATCAGTTTATACAATGACTTCAATAATATAAATAAAAACATTTGAAAAGGTATCTGAATTTAGTCTATTGATTTATCTATCTATTCATTCAATTTCCTATTTCTTCATTGCAATTTGGGTCTCCCTCTTTCACCCTCGAAATAGAGAAACCATTTGTGGGCCTCATACAAATATAGGCAAACATAGATGTTAACTTACTTAGTTTTTAAACTTAAACCAAGATGTCTCTCCTTAATCTTCTTAGTGACCCTTTGCTCTTGAGTCTTCACCATATTGATTTCAGACTTAATATAAATAGATAACTTGATGAGCTTTAGCCCCATTGCAGCATAGAACTTCTGGACTCAAGTAATTCATCTACCTCCATTTCCCCCAGTAACAGGTATTATTCCTGTGGGCTACCACATCAGACTGAATTTAGCTTAAATGCAATAAACACTTTTGCTTCCTGAGAATAGAGGTTGAAAGATCTTTCCCTTTTCTGATTAGGGAGTTATAAATAAAAAAAAAATGACTCCTTTGTTGGTCTATTTTATTTAACAAATGCTTTTCCTTGCTCTTCTTTCAATGAATGAAATAATACATAGTAGGATTGACATATCTGTAAGTAATTATGATGAAAAACAATGACATCAGAAGAAATAACATTTTAAAAAGTCTTTGAACGAATTTGAATATCTTATCTGTGGGGGGTAATTGCATTGAGCTGTTATCAAACATTGCCGATTTAGCAAAATATATTAATGGGCTTTCCAATTATTTAACCGGGCTTAGTGGATCAGAATTTTGGACAAGGTAGCTTTAATGAAAGGAAGTAAGTAGAAAGAATTTAGAGCCTGGCCTGTGGCCCTGTTTGTAGATCCTTGGCAGCTATCTTCATAAAGACTAAGATAGACATGACATTTATTTATAGTCCATCAAGTAAAGAAAGCTTAAAAGGCAAAATAGAGTTATCGACAAATAAGCATTGCCTCCTTCCCAGTATTGCTTAGCAGGGTTTTTGCTTTGCTTGTAGGTTAGGTGATATCTCCAGCTAAAAAATGGGGGCTATCTTGAGTATTGATCTGCTTTGAAGAGTAGAGGCCTGGGGAATTAAAACAAATCTTTTTTCCCCCCTTTAGGTTATAAAGGAATTTCTTTAGCACATTTAGATATGCAGACATTCTTATCTCTTTCCCAAATCCCTGCCCTACAATTTCATATGATGGTCAATACCCCTCCTTCAGCTAGTCTCATTCACAAGAGCCTTGGTTTAATGGCTAACAATGAGCAACTGAAATAAATTTTCTGGTGCCTTGCTTGTATCTACATAGGAAAAAAATGGCTCCCTAATCAGGGTGATTTTTCTATCTTTCGAAACAGAGAAAACTAAAGATGCAGCTTAGCCTCCCATTTATATTTGCATGTCTTTTAATTCCTTCCAAGATGAATACACATGTTCAACAGTTTCATTTACCCCAAACTATCTCACTTGTATTTGTGACCATTATTTGCCCCCTTTTCTTCATTATACACTTAAACACATAGAGAGTCTATGGAGAAAGAAAAAAAAAGTTTTTATTTTGTAACATTAACTATGTTGTTGGGCATTTTTATTCATGCTGGGCATGTCTTATATGTATTTTTTCATGGAATGAAAAGTGAATGGTATAAAGTTCATTAAGGTCCAGAGGGAACATGATAATGTTTCTGTAAAATACTATTTGTCCTTTCAAAATTATTCATCTTGAAGGAACAGAAATCTATTTATCAAAAAGAATGAGAGGAATCACAGAAACATAAACTTGAATGGGACATCACTTGGTCTCTGGATGATCCAGAATTCTCCATATAACATATCGAATAAGTGCTTGTTAAATTACTTTTTGAACATTTCCAATGGCAGGGCAGTCATCACCTAATTGGTGAGAACTTTCCATCTCAAGTCAACTCTAATGCTAATAAAGTTTTTTTATTATATTAATATGAATTCTAACTTATTGTAAATTCTACCCACTGGATATTTTTCCCTCTCTAGAATTCTACAAAAGAAATTTAATTCATTTTCTGCAAGACAGCTCTTTTAAGTACTTAAAAACTAGTATTGAATATTATTATAATCTGGTAGCTTTTTGCTCTTTAAAGGTGAGTATTACTTTTCATCTTTCTAGACTAAGTGGCTACTTGAGTCAATGCATTGTACACAGTTGTTGCTTACTATTATTCCTGATCTATTCACCGTTCCTCAGAAACTCTGTCTTTAATGTCATCATTTTTAGTTGCTTCAATTGTTCTGTATACGACAAAAATTTGAGAAGTCTCATGTTCTTAATATTCTTTCTCTAAGGCAAATGGCAACAGTCATCATTGAATCACATCTAACATCCTATAACAAGACAAGGTTGAAATGGATTCATGATTTAGACATAAAAAGTTATATAATAAGCAAGAATTAGAAGAACAAAGCATAGTTTACCTCTCAGATCTGTAGAGAAGGAAGGAATTTGTGTCCAAAGAAGAACTGGAGTACATTATTGAATATAAAATAGATAATTTTTATTCATATTAGAATATTAGATTAAAAAAATTATACAAACAAAACCAGTGCAGTCAAGATTGCAATAAATTGGGGGAAATTTTTACATTCAAGAGTTCTAATAAAGGCAACTCAAATTTATAAGAATTTAAGCCATTTTTCAGTTGATAAATGGTTAAAGAATACAAACAGACAATTTTCAGATGAAGAAATTGAAACCATTTCTAGACATATGAAAAGGTACTCTAAATTACTATTGATCAGAGAAATGCAAATTAAGACAGTTGTGAGGTATTATTCCATATCTCACAGATTGGCTAAGATGACAGGAAAAGATAATGATGAATGTTGGAGGAGTTGTTGGAAAACTGGAAAACTAATATATTGTTGATGGAATTGTAAATCCATTCAACTATTCTGGAGACCAATTTGGAGCTATGCCCAAAGGGCTATCAAATTGTACATACCCTTTGATTCAGCAGTGTTTCTATTGGGCTTTTATCCCAAAGAGATCATAAAGGAGGGAAAGGGACTCATATGTGACAAGAAACTGGAAACTGAGTGGATGCCCATCACTTGGAGAATGGATATAGCTATGGTATATGAATATGATATGGTATATGAATATGATAAGCTATGGTATATGAATGTTATGGAATATTAATGTTCCATAAGAAACAATCAACAGGATAATTCCAGAGAAGCTTGGAGAGACTTACATGAACCAGGAGATCATTGTTCATGGCAATGGCAAGATTATACAAAGATCAGTTCTGATTGATGTAACTCTTTTCAACAATAAGATGATTCAAGCCATTTCCAATGGTCTTGTGAAGAAGAGAGCCATCTGAGCCCAAAGAGAGGACTGTGGGAACCAAGTATGGATCACAACATATTATTTTCGTTTATTTTTTTGTTGATTTGTTTTCTTTCTCATTTTTTTTTCCTTTTTGATCTGATTTTTCTTGTGCACTATGATAATTGTAGAAATATGTATAGAAGAATTGCAAATATTTAACAAAAAATATTGGATAAGTTGATGATGTGTCAGGGAGAGAGTGGGGAGAAGAAAGGGAAAAAAAACTTGGAATACAATGTTTTGCATGGGTGAATGCTGAAAATTATCTATGCATATGTTTTGAAAATAAAAAGTTTTAATAAAAAAAAGGAAAGGAAAAAAAAAAACCTACAACAGCATCAACAACCAATTCATGCCCCACACAATAAACCAAACCATGGGAGAACTTGTGATCTATAATTCCACATTAATGATTAGGAACTTCCTGTCCTGGGACATTATTTTAGTGAATACCCAGACTTGCTTGATTTCATTCCCTCCTCTTTAGCCGTCTCCACCACAGCCTCATCAATGTTTCTAGTCAGCATCAATTCTAGGATCAATAACCACAATCAAATTAACTCTGCTATTGTGCCTGGATGGAGTGTGTCAATCTAGTTTTCTTTATTCCCACTCACTATACTTGCAACTTTTCTATAAAAAATGCATGCCTCTTTCTAATCACTTCTCTTCTATACATGTTATTTACATCCAGTGTAAGCTCTTTGATAGCAGAGACTGAACTTATTTTCATTTTGATGTCCTCAGCACTTAACACAGTATTTGATACATAGTAAGCACTTAAAGATCTTTTAAATTCAGTCATATATTAGTTTATGCTTTCATTTTTTAAAAGCTTATTTTAAGCTTACATATAAAATAAGCAGAGGAAACAAATATGTGCTCAACAGAACATGACAGGACTCAATATAAATCAATTAACTTCCACTCCAAGAAGCATTTATAATAATTACTATACATTATTTTATAGCTGTCTACCTTTAATTCTTTATAGGTTTTCTTTTGTTCTCTTTTGTGTACTTTTTATTATATTTTTTCCCTTTCCTTCCCCACCTTTCAAAGAAGGCTATAATTAAGAGCACATACACATACACGCATACACACACACACATAGGATACATGTGTGCATATATTATATGTATATATACTCATATTGTGTATGTATATTTATATATAAAACAACCTATACACACATACAAGTATATTGATATCTATAAACATACACATATCTACATATATATATTCATGCAAAAATATGTAAAAGTATACTATGCTTCTTTCCATTTGTCATCTATTTCTTTGGAAGTGGATAGCATTATTTTTTTTTCATTAGTCTAAGTCTTACCATGTTTTTCCAAATCAGGCAGCTCATCATTTCCTAACTTCAACAATATTCCAATCCAATCATATCTAAGAGATTGTCAATGAAAGTTTTTTCCCCCTGCATTCTGCACTTCTTCTATTCTTAATTGCTAAGTTTTATTTATATAAGATCCTTTTAATTTTAAGTAATAAAATTATTCACTTTATACTTTAACAACATCTTATATTGTGGTTGAAGGTCTAATACTAGTGAATCTGCTTTCTTTATATCTTCCCCCACACCCCAAATTCATTGAAATTCTTGACATTTTGTACTTTAAATTGAATTTGTTATTATTTTTCCTAACGCAGTAAACTATTTTTATTTATTTAAAATAATTGGAATGACATTAAATAAATAGATTAGTTAGGAAAATTATTATTTAAACAAGTTATATTGACTTTAGCCATCCATGAACAATAAAAATTACTTCAGTTATTTAGATCTAACTTTATATAAAAAGTGTTTCATTTTAAGGTTTCATCCCATTCACTGTTGTCTTTCCTTCTATTCCACCAGTTTATCTTCTCAATCTATTCCTTTCTCTCCTCACTCCTCTGCTACCTTGTCCTCTTATTATTTAATCCACCTACAACTCCAAGAATCCCTCCCATATCATCTCTCCTAAACTGTCCCTTTGCCCTAGTTTTTCTTTCTTCATTTAGAACTTTTATCTATACATACATTCATCTACCATAATATTGACAGACACACAAATACATCTGTGGTGTGTATGTTCCCCCTGTAACCCATTCATAATGAGATAAAGGTTTCAGCAGTATTCATCCTAACTTCTTTTGTATTTATTTTTTTTTTCCTTTTTTGGCCTCATTTGTAAAATATAACTACTTCTTTTAAAATCTCCCCACATAGTATTATGCTTTTTTAAAACCCATCCTACTCAGCTCAAGCGAAGCCATTCTTTCAAATTACACAAATAAAAACAACAGTCATAAAAGGATTGATAATATTTCCATATATAAGAATTAAACAATTTGACCTTATTGAGTCCTTTACAATTGGCCCTTAATGTTTATTTATATTTCTCCTAGATGTTATATGTTAAATTTTCCCTTAAGTTCTGCTATTTTTAAATATCTGAAAGTCTTTCAATATGCTAAATATTCTTTTTTTTTTTCCATTTAGGTTCATACTTAACTTTACTGGGTAAGTTACTCTTAGCTTTAAGCCCAGCTCTTTTCCTCTATAAAATATAATATTTCAAGATCTATGGTTCTTCAGTATAGAAGACAACAGAAATTGTATGATGCTTATTTTTTCCAATAATTTCTCCTTAATCTGGGAACTTTGGGATTTGACTATGGTATTACTTTAAGGATTCTTCCTGAGATCTCTTTCAAGTAGTGATTTGTGGGTTCTTTTTTTCCTATTTCTGATTTTCTTTCTTGTTCTAGAACTTCAGGACAACCTTCCTTGATAATTTCTTCTAATATTGAATTAAAATTCTTTTTTACCTTAATTTTCAAACTATCCAATTAATATTATTTCTCCTTCATCTATTCTCCAGATCATTTGTGGCTTTGTTTTGTTTTTTCTGATGATTCATATTGTCTTTTACTTTTTCATTCTTTTGTTTTGTTTGATTATTTCTTTGTGTCTTAGAACTTAATTACCTTCCTTCTCTTTGCCTAATGCTAGTCTTCGGGGAATTATTTTCTTGAGTTTTTGGTTCTCTATTTCAAGTTAGTTAATTTTTCTCATACCTGATTTTATTAGATTGTTCTTATTATTTTTGTTTCTATTTTACCTTGATTTATTTTATTTGATTTCTTAAAATCCTTTTAAAGTTTTTCCAAGAAATATTTTTGCTTGGGACCACTTAGTATTTTTTTTTTCCTGAGGAAATTGAGGTTAAGTGACTTGCCCAGGGTCATACAGCTAGGAAGTGTTAAGTGTCTGAAACCAGATTTGAACTCAGGATCTCCTGTCTTCAGGGCTGGTGCTGTATCAAGTGCCACTTAGCTGCCTCCACTTAGTATTTTCTAACTGAAAAAAGAGTGGATATTTCTTTTTTTTTTGCTCCACTATCTTTCTTTAAATATGAATCCTTATCTACTCTATCTCTATAGTAACTATCTAAAATTTGGTTCTTTTTTCTTTGCTCTTTTTTGTTGTTTTATATTACTTTTTT
>JAJPUD010011693.1:27126-48121 GCA_023553655.1 Myrmecobius fasciatus
ATTGCCCTAGGGTGCTGTCTAATGGCAGCTAGGTCCAATGCTCATCAGGGGTTCAGTTGTGCACAATCTACCCCCCACAAAAGGCAGACCCTCCAAACCACCTGCCTACAATCAGGACAGATTGGCCCAAGAGGCCCGCAGAAGACTCCCAGGTTTGTGAAAAGCTCAACGCTCTCACTCCTGTTTCGACTCCTGTTCCAACTCCTGTTCCAGCTCCCTGCTCCAGCTCCCTGCTCCAGCTCCCTGCCCTGTTCTCCCTGTGCTGCAGTCTCGGTTCAGCAGACCATCCCCCTGCCCAATTAAGACAGACCTGTTTTGAAGTTCTTCCAGAGTATCTTCTTCTAGAATCGTGTTATCCTCCAGATAGTGTGGATTGTTTTGCTTCAAAAACAGTCTAGAGGCTTCATATGTTGTTGGTTTGAGGGAATGTTAGAGGACGTTACAGAGACTCCTGTCTGATCTCCACTATCTTGGCTCCACATCTCCCTTATATTACTTTTAATGGCATTACTGTGATCATGTTATACATAGATACAGAGGTAACCTCAAAGCCAGTTAGTTCTGGGTTTGTAACCTGTGTCTATTTCCTATTGGCTGTATGAACCTTAGTAAATCAATCTCTTTGTGCTCAAAGTCTGTAAATTGCAAAAATGCTGCTGGTGTAATTTGTCAGAGAGAGTTCCCTCAATTGGAAATTGAGAAGAAATCACAAGTTTAATAAATGTCTCATCAGGTCAATGACATTCTCTAGACCAGAGAAGTATCTTGCTTGACTTACATTTAACTAACAGTTTGCAAAGTAAGAGAACATAAATGAATGTGGATGAATGGCAAGATACCTACCCAAGAAAGAGTCATAGTTTAGATTCACAAGTGCCCCTGCAAGGTTTCAGACAAGCACAGCTTACTCTTGAGTAGGTAGATCAAATACTACATCATGTGTTGCTTAGCTGCACAATGAACTTGTTTTATGAAAATATTAAGATAACTTCCCTTTTTAAATGCATTATTTTTTCTAAATCTGTAAAAATAAAGGATTATAGAGTAAAGCTTCTTCTACCAAAACAGATATAAATGGTAAAAGTTTCCATCCCATTTCTAAGATAAATTTCCTGTTGATTTGTGGAAACCATTAAAGTGTCAAATAATTACTTATAATAGTCTTATTATCATGAAACCATGATCAAAATACAGGTTGATGATTCCTTCCTAAAAGGAGAAACATTTCTGAAAGTCTGTCTGTCTCTCTGTGTGTCTGTCTCTTTCTCCTTTTTACTGGGCTACACTATTTTCCCCTGAATCTGCCAGCTTAGTACTACATTTAAGTTATTAGTCTGCCTCGGGTTTTAAATATCACAAACCAGACAACTATTTCCAATGCCTCATCTATAGATAATCCCCAGAAAAGGAACCTTGCAGAAAAGAGAACCCTGGACTTTGTCTGTGGTGAGAGATTGCTGACTCAAGCTAATCCTTCTTCTGTTGAAAGATATCTGTCTTCAAGTGCAAGGGAAGTTTGCTAAACCCCAAGCTAAGGATCAAAAGGTCTTCAGAATTAGTACTATATTGAAAGATAGTGACAGGATTATTAATGTGATTATATTTCATCATAAAAGAATTATTATTTACTATAGAATTAAATAGAGACTATAAGAAGACCAAGATCTATCAACAGTTTTCACAAGAAGCTCTGTGACCATTCATCAGGGATACTGTATGGGGAAAGAGGTTCATAAATCAGGGAGGAGATGAAAGTAGATGAGCTTTCAAATCTTTTCCACTCAGGAATTCTATGAAATCATTATCTTTATACACCCAAAGAGGAAAGTCAAAAGCATGATTTCTTTCTTAAACTACTTCTTTGCTATTGGGTTAAACATGAATTTTGCAGTGGAAAAACTTTTGGATTTGGACTCCTGATTGTCTGCATTCAAATTCTGCTTCTGCTACCTGTGTGAACTTAGAAAGTTTTGATCTAGGTGATTTCTGAGATCCCTTTGAGCTCTATATCTATAACTGTTTTGATCCTAGGGAAATGATGTTACATAATTGACAAAAGCTGAATCATAGCATTTCATAATATTAGACATAGAAAAGGCTTTACTGCTCTAGAGTCCACTGGTACTGGAGCCAGAAAATTCAAGTCCTGACTCTGAAACTTACTAGCCAGTAGTCATAAATGTTTCTCTGTTTAAATTTTTACATTTGCAAAATGGGGGAAATAATATTCATATTACTTCTTTACCATGGTTTTTTGGTAGAAAAGCTTTCTCTAAACTTTAAAGTATAATATAGATAAGAAATATTATTTATGTTATCTAGCCTACCTCACTATTTAAATAAGTGAATTGCTTTTATTTCACCCACAAATTACCATCCAGACTCTTTTTAAACTTAGTCAATAATGGAAAGTTCACCACTTCATGAGACAATGTATCCTGTTGCCTATGCACAGAGCTAGCTTATTTCATCCTTGATCTTCAGATCTTAGGCTGACAATAAAACAATGTAGCAGAGACAACATCCTAAATGAGTATCCTGTGCGAATTCTAATATTTGGCATGGCAAACAGGAAAGGGAAGAAAAAACTGAACCAACAAAGGTTAATGCGCTTCCCCAGGTACACGCAGGTGGCAGAACCAGGAAATCTGAGTCCAGAAATGTTGATTCCAAAGTCAGGGATTTTCACATTGTACTATATTTCTCTAACACAATACCAAAGAAGCCTAAGAAAGGAATCATGCTTTTGGCCTTCTTACATGTGTAAAGATAATGATTTCATGGAATTCCAGACTTATAAGGGACCTAAAAATTCATCTACTCTTACCTCCTGCATGATGTATAAACCCATTTTCCCACACAACGTCCCTGATAACTGATTGCAGAGACTCTTGGGGAAATTATTGATAGATCTTAATAGGTGTGCTAAGATCAGATTTGAATTCAGGTCTTTCTGACTTCAGGCCCAGAAGTAGATCTATTATGCCATCAGCTACCATCAAACTGTGATGGTACAGTGGATCCAGAAAGGAAGGAATGGTATATTTCTTGGACCTTCTGATGTTTAGTAATTATTACCCCCTGTAATGGATGAGGTGTTGAGCATAGTAGCAACTGACTCAAAATGACAAAAGTTAATAGTTAGCATTTTTGGATTGAAAAGACAATTTAAAGATGAAATATATGGCAATAGTAAATAACTAAAATATGTTCTTGAAATTTAGTTAAATTTAGTTGTGTTTTTTGTTTTGTTTTGTTTTTTTGTTTTTGTTTTTATTTTTTTTTTTACCTGAACTGGGTTTCATTGGTTCAGGGACTTCTGACGAAAAAATGCCATTTACTAATGTCAGCTTGGAACCTTCTCTGTAACTATGGTCTTCAAAAAATAATTACATCTATCAATCTACTTATCTATCTATTGTGTGTGTACAGTATTCATAGATTTTTTAAAATATTGCTTATTTTCCTTCCATATTTTTTCAGAGAACTAACCTTTATAGCAAAGTTTTTTTGTTTTTTTTTTTTTGGTTTGTTTTTTGAAATAGGAGAAAAAAAAAAAACACCAAACAAATCAGTACACTGATATATAAAACTTGTCAGTGATAGTAGATGCCTTCCTCTATGAAAAAGAGTAGGAGAATTGTCTCTTCATGTGTTTTCATTGGGGCCAAGTATATTCTTGGTAATTTTCTTCAACTTATTGAGAGTTGCTTGGTCACACTGTGGGGTTCAATGATTTGTCCAGGATCAGAGAGACAGTGTGTGCTGAAGGCAGACTTGAACCCAGTATTTCTTACTTTGATAGCAGCTCACCAGCAACCATTCCATGCATCTATTAAAAACAATACAGAAATATTTTAATCTAGCCCTTTATTGTTATTCAGTTGTTTTTCAGTCATTTTTTACTTTTCTTGATCCCTTTTGGGGTATTCTCGGCAAAAATACTGGAATGTTTGTCATTTCTTTTTCTAGCTCATTTTACAAGTGAGGAAAACTGAGGCAAATAGGTTTTTGACTTGCCCAGGATCAGAACTAGTAAATGTCACAGGCCAGATTTGATCTCAGAAAGAGGATTCTTCCTGATTTCAGGCCTGGTATTCTATCCTCTGCCCATTTAGCTTCTCCAGTCCAGCTTTACCTTATATAAATACAAAAAGTAACTAATTTTATTAGCATGGGGAGCTTATGGGAATTTTCTCTGCTCAGTTTGATTGGTAGCAACCTCTTTATGACTTAGTAATAGAAATAATAGCTCACTTTCATAAAACACTTTAAACTTTATGTGCCTTTTTCATGCAATATATATATGTATATTGCTGAGGCAATTGGGGGTAAGTGACTTGCCCAGGGTCACACAGCTAGGAAGTGTTGAGTGTCTGAGGCCAAATTTGAACTCAGGTTATCATGACTTCCAGGCTGGTGCTCTATCCACTGCGCCACCTAGCTGCCCCATATTATTGAATTCTTACAGAGATCTTGTAAGGTAGATAATCTCATATCCATTTGACAAGTGAAAAGACTGAGGTATGTGTGTTTGTGTACATGTATGTGTGTGTGTGGGGGTAAAGTGATAGGGCCAGATTTCCATAACTATTAAGGATCAAAAATGGAATTTGAACCAACATTATCTTGATACCCTTCTGTCACTTAACTTATAGAAAGGGACTATCATATTTTATTTAAAATAAGATTTGTATATTACAAAATATGCTCTATATCAGCATTCATGAATTCTTCCCGATTAACCAATTTTAAAAATTCCTTCAGATACATAAGAAAATGGGCTATATAGATCAAGGCTTTTTTTAAAAAAAATAAAAATAATCTTATCTAACTGATGTCTAATGTTAGATTTCTTTTTAATTGTGATCTTTAAGAAGCAAGCACCTGTGTTCATATGTTCAAATATTGTTTCATCAAAATCAAAATTTTATATTAGATTTATTACTGAACTGAAGTTTTCAATAAAACATTATCACATCAAAAAACAAGGGAATTTAATCTCTTTCTCTTAAGGCATTTGTTTCTCTAATGTTATGAAATCATGATATAGAAAAATAATACTCATATTAATGTGATTTAAAATGTAATTAAGTATAATTAGTTAAATATTTAATATTCCAACTATGCTAAAATGACAGTTCTGAAGGGAAACATGAACTGCCTGGTTTTCATGAGAATTATGTCACTAAGGAGAAATGGAATGTACTACCAAGTTAATATATCTAGCAGGCAAGTAGACATATGAATACCTGAAGTATTCAGGTAGTGGGGGAAAGGCCCATTTTACCAATTTGGAACGAATTTGAGAGAAAATTACACACATGCACACATATTGTGTAACGAGAGAGAGAGAAATGTATATATATATATATATATATGTATACATATATATACATGTAAATGTATATACATATATGTAAATGTATACATACATAAATATGTGTATATATACATACATTTACACACATAATTATATGCATATGCACATGCATGCACAGAGATGTCTGTACCCATATTTATACTCATACATGTATGTATATGTATACAGATGTGTATCATATATACAATTGCTTACATGTACATATATAAATATATTAATTTTTACATATCTAATTTTACATTATTACATTAAGTAATATTTCATTAGATTTTACATATTTAAAAGAGCTCCTTTTAGAATTGTTCAATCATTTTATAAATTTGGAAAATTAAACAAAAAAACATTGTGTAGCAAATTCTGAATTTGTCAAGTAAAGTAGAATGGTATGCCTGAATGATGACTGATTCAGGAGTCAGAGGAAGTGAACAAAACTAATCTGTGATAATTATTTTGGATGATACTTGCATGATTTTAAGTTAGTTAACCTCTCTGGTCCTCAGTTTGTTATTTGTACAATCTCGGGGATAGATCAGATAACTTCTGTGTTTCCTTTAGGCTGTAGATCTGTGATCCTATAAGCTATTGGGAATTTCTCAACTTCTTATCCCTACAAATCTGGTTCTTTTTCTAAACTCTCCCATTTTAACTCTACAAATGCAGCCATCATTGTAACAAACTGGTTTCTGACCATTGCCTGGCCTCTGTCTTGGCTCCAACTTACTAGTTTATAGACATTTGTTTTTCAACCTCACTATCTCTAGATTATTTGCCTAGAATATGGTGCCCTTTACATTATCTCTGCAAATCAGCTAGTCTTTTTTACCTACTAACTATTGACAGACCATTATTTTACCTGGACTTTCTCGGCTTTATTTCTAGATAATGATCTAAGACTTTTTTCCTTCTTAGAAATCTCTTTTTGATTTCTTCCTCTTTGGTTTGACAACTTGCACTTGTACATAAGGTATCTCTTCCCACTCTCAACCCCCAGATTCATACTACTCAAACAACCCATTTATACAAACTGGCCATCTTAAACATAACTCCCTGCTAGATTGAATAATATTTGCTGAAATTTAATAGCCTCCAACTTGACTGTTCAACTCTCTAGTTTCTCCTTCCCTATTTTTCCCTTTACTCTGGTACTAACACAAACATTAAGTCAAAATCTTACTAATTTACAACCAATTTCTTAATTTCTGCTTTGTAAATACATTTTTATAGCAAATCCTTAAAATATGTAGGTCCAATCAAAATAACATTTCATAAATTTTAGGTCCCTTTCTTGTTTTGTTGGGTCTGATGCTAGACATTTTATATATAATCAAGGTTTCATTTTTATATTCTCAAATTTGTTACTATAGAGTTCAGTATCTGAAAATTTCTTTGATTTTTATATAGTATATTTCATTTCTAACTTCACTGATTTTCATCATCCCTCTTCTATTTTTGGTGATAGTTTCTAATTGTCCAAATTTGTTAGTCTTGAAAAGTTCTTGGAATTTATTGTTTCATTTGCTTTTGTCATTTGTATTGATTTCTTTCTCTTTTTTATTGTTTTGTCTTTTAAAATTTAGTAGAGATCAGATGAGGAACAATCTATGCTTTTTATATGATATGCAGCATGAAATAATGTTTCTCATTAGCATGAAGTCCTAGATCCTCCAAATTATGTTTGATTATAGAGAGGTTATCAGTTGAAATTCCGGGGGGGGGAGTGTGAGAAATCTATGTCAAAAATGGAAGGATTGTATGCATGATGAGCAGTGGGGAAATTGAAGATGAGTTGAACACAAATTTAATAGATTAATCTATTAATATTATTTATCAATAGAATATGTTAACAGATAATAGTGGGGCTCTAAGTTATGGAGCTAACAAAGAACAACAGAAATTAAAGAAGATTTAATGAACAGGCTACTAGCCAATCTATAAGAGATTATAAAATAACATAGTTTTGTAAATTGTGTGCATTTTTTCAGTATTATGTGGAGGCTATGGAGAACTGAAACCAATTTAACTAGAAGTGAACATTCTTTCCCCACAATTGCCTTTTAGATTCCTTTTAGGTATTGCTTTCCCCTATTAGATTTTAAGCTCCTTAGTAACAGGGACAGTTTTTTTTTTTATTCTCATCTCCCAAATTTAGCACTATTCTTGGCAAATAATAGATACTTAATAAATATTTATTGATATCAATTAGGCCTTAACTTATAAAGGATGCAACCATATCTAGTGCCTAAAATAATGATTAGAAAAAATATCCATGTATGCCAATCTCCCAGCAATTCTAAACACATGATTATTTGCTTGGATTTGTACAGCAAACTAGGGAATTAGGTCAAAGTTCCTGAAGCCTAGAGTATTATTACATGCATATTAGTTACATATTTTTGGTTAATTGGATGTTCTACTTTCTCCTGCTCTACATTCTGATTTGCCTGTCATTACTTAACTCTGGTTGCAGTTATTTATGGTCTTTACTTAGGATCAGTAGGTTAGCTTTTCCACAACTCTGCTGCCTCATGACTTTCTTTGTACAACAGTCGAAATAGCAGACTGCTGAACTAAAAAACAGTAATTCTGTTCTTGGACTACATAACTCAGAGCTCTGTGGTTTACATTGATCATTTTATTTTTTAAATATTATTTCATTTTCCCTCAATTACATATCAAGACAATTTTTACTATTCATTTTTACAAAATTTTGAATTCAATTTTTTTCTCCTTTCCCCCTCCTTTTCCTTTTCTCTTCTAAACATGGTAGGTAATTTAAATTATATTGTACTATATATGTACAATCATGTAAAACATGTTTATGTATTAGTTACAGTTGTGAAAGGAAAAAAAGATCAAAATAAAAAATATTAAAAAGAATAAAGTAAGAGAAAAAAATAAGCTTTGATTTGCATTTAGAGTTTATTAGTTCTTAATTTGGATGTGGATAGTATTTTCCTTCATGAGTCCTTTATACTTATCATATTGTATTGCAGAATAGAACTGAGTCATTTGTAGTTTATCATGGTACAATGTTGCTTATACTGCACACAATATTCTTATGGTTCTGCTCATTTCATTTTGCAGAATTCTTACTTGCAACTACATACTTTCATATAAGTCTTTACAGTTTTTTCTGAAAGTTTCCTCTTTATCATTTCTTACTGCAAAATCATATTCCATAACATTTATATGCTGCAGTTTGTTCAGCAATTCCTTAATTGATGGGCATCCCCTCAATTTCCAATATTTCATCACCACAAAAAAGGCTTCTATAACTTTTTTTGTACCTATAGGCTCTTTCCCATTTTTTACAATCTCTTTGCTATATAGACCTAACAATATTATTGCTAGATCAAAGGGTATGCACAGTTTTATATCCCTGTGGACATGGTATCAGACTGTTCTCTAGAATGGTTAGATCAGTTCACAATTCCACAAATAATACATTAGTATCCCAATTTTCCCATATCCCCCCTGACATTTATAATTTTTCTTTTTTTTGATTACATCTACAAATTTGAGAGGTGTGAGGTGGAATCTCAGAGTTGTTTTAACTTGCATTTCTTTTATCAAAAATGCTTTAGAGCTCTTCTTCATATGCCTCTGGATATTTTTTTTTTAAGTCCTTACCTGAAAACTGCCTGTTCATATGCTTTAACTTTTTATTGGCTGAGGAATTTCTTACAAATTTGACTCAATTCTCTATATGTTTGAGAAATGAGGTCTTTATCAGATATTCTTCTTTTCTTTCCCATACATCTGACAAGTAGTCTATTCTTTGTTCTTCTGATTTGCTCATGATTTCATAATTTATGTTTTAATTGTGTATCTTTCCACCTTATCTTGCTATATGGTGCAAAATGGTGGTGTATTCATAGTTTATGAATTTTTTTCCAGTTTTCCCAGCAATTTTTGTCAAATAGTGAGTTCTTACCTTTAGGACTTTGTGTTTTTCAAATGCTATGATACTCTGGTCATTGTCTACTGTGCCTTGTGTAGCAAGTCTATTCCACTGATCTACCACTCCATTTCTTAGCCAGTATGACATAGTTTTGATAATTCTGCATTGTGACTATTTGAGCCCTGTTATTACTAGATCATTTTTCTTTGTATTTTTTCTCATTATTTCCCTTGATATTTTTGGTATTTTGTCCCTCCAGGTGAATTTTGCTATTTTTTCCAACTCTATCAAATAATTTTTTTGGTAGTTTGGTCTGGCACTGAAAAAGTAAATTAGTTTAAAGAGAATTGTAATTTTATTATATTGACTTGCCCTACCCATAAGCAATTGATATTTTTTGCAGCTTTTTTAGATCTGACTTTGTGTAAAACATGTTTTGTAATTGTGCTCATAGAGTTTGAGTTTTTCCTGGGAAGCTGACTCCCTAGCATTTTATATTGTCTACAGTTATTTTAAGTGGAAATTCTCTTTTTATCTCTTGCTGCTGGGGTTTTTAGACCATGTAAAGAAATGTTCATGATTTATATGGGTTTATCTTACATCTGACAAATTTGCTAAAGTTGTTAATTATTCCAAGTAGCTTTTTGATTGATCTTTTAGGATTCTCTAACCATACCATCATATCATCTGCAGAGAATGATAGTTTTGTTTCTTCATTACCTATTCTAATTCCTGCAAATTCCTCCCCCTTATTGCTATAGCTAACATTTCTGACCATATATTGAGTAATAGAGGTGATAATGCGTGTTCTTGTTTCACCCTTGATTTTTTGGGGAAGACTTCTAGCTTATTCTCATAACAGATGGTGCTAGCAGGATTTAGATAAATACTGCTAGTTGTTTTAAGGAAGCCTGTCTCTGTTCCTATGCTCTCTAATTTTTTAATAGGATTGAGTGTCGTATTTTGTTAAAAAAAAACTTTTTCACGATCAATTAAGATAATCTTATGATTTATATTGTGTTTGTTATTGATATGGTCAATTATGTTGACAGTTTTTCTAATACTCAGTCATCCATCCCTGAATTCCTGTTATTAGTCTCACCTGGTTATAGTATATAATCCTTGTGATATATTGCTGTCATCAACTTGCTAGTATTTTATTCATTTTTTTCACAATTATTCATTAGGGAAATTTGTTTATAATTATCATTCTCTGTATAAGCTTTTCCTGGTTTAAATATCAGCACCATATTTGTATCATAGAATAAGTTTGATAGGACTCCTTTCCCTAGTTTTCTAAACTAGAATTAATTGTTCTTTAAATGTTTGGTAGACAGTTCCAGTTGTTCAGTGATGAAGAAAGCCATATAAACCCAGGGAGAGGCCTGTGGGATCTGAGTGTGGACCACAACATAGCATTTTCATGCTCTCTATTGATATTTGCTTACATTATATTTCCCTTCTCAGGTTTTTTTTTCTTGTAGATCTGATTTTTCTTGTACAGCAAGATAACTGTATAAATATGTATACATATATTCAATTTGTCAAATATTTTAACATAATTTACATGTATTAGACTTCTTGCCATGTAAGGGAGAGAGTGGAGGGAAGGAGGGAAAAATTTGTAATAGAAAGTTTTGAGAGAGTCAATGTTGAAAAATTAACCATGCATATGTTTTGCAAATAAAAAGCTTTAATTAAAAAAAAAGAACAAAAAGTTTGGTAGAATTCATTTGTGAACGTATCTAATGTTAGAGTTTTTTTTTTTCTTTAGGGAGTGCATTAATGTTTTGTTCAATTTCTTTTTCTAAGATGAAATTATTTAGGCATTCTATTCTCTGATTTACTAATTTGGGTAGTTTTTATTTTTGTAAATATTCATTAGTTTCATTCAGATCATCAGCTATTTTGTCATATAATTGGGTTAAATATTTCCTAATGGTGCTTTAATTTTTTTGGTGGTGATTTCACTCTTTTCCTTTTTGAAACTAGATATTTGTTTTCTTCTTTCTTTTTTAACAATCAAATAAAGTATGGCTTACTTATCATTGCATTTTTCATAAACCTAGCCTTAATTTTATTTATTAGCTCAAGAGTTTTTTAAATTTAAATTTTATTAATCTCATCTCCCACTCCCAACTTATAGGTATTCCAATTTCTATTGCTCAAATGGGAATTTTTATTTTTTTTCTTCTTCCAGTTTCTTTTAGTTGCATGGTCAATTAATTGTTTTGTTCTTTCTCTACTTTGTTTTTGACATAAGAATTTAGAGAAATAAATTTTGCCCTAAATACTGCTTTGGCCACATCTCAAAAAGTTTGGTATGCTCTCTCTTTGTTGTCATTCTTTTTAATGAATTTATTGATTTTTCCATGATTTGTTCTTTAAGCAATTTTCTTTATAGGATTAAATTATTTAATTTCCTATTAATTTAAATGTACTTTTCACTGCCCTTTGTTGAAAATAATTTTTATTGCATTATGATCCAAAAAGGATACATTTAATAATTCTTTTTTTCTAAATTTGATTTTGAGAGTTTTATGCCCCATCACTTAGTCAATTTTTGTTCAGCTACCATATGCTACTCAGAAAAGAGTACATTTCCTTCTGTTCCCATTCAATCAGTTCCAAATATCCATCCTATTTATTTTTTCTAATATTCTATTCATCTCTTTATCTTTTATTTTCTTCATCTGCTTATTTTTTGTTTGGATTTATTAGTTCTGAGAGGGGACAGTTAAGGTTACCCACTAGTATAGTATTGCTGTTTATTTTTTCTTGTAACTCTTTCATCTTCTTCATTAAGAATTTGGATTAAAAAAAATAAAACATGAATATGGAAAAAAAACCAATTTGGGTGCCAAACTACTAGGTGCATATATCTTTAGTATTGATTTTTTTTTATTGTTTGTGGTTCCTTTTAGCAAGATATAGTTTCCCAACTTATCTCTTCATTAGGTCTCTTTTTGCTTTTGCTTTGTCTGATAAAATTTCTGGTTTTGCTTTTTTCAGCTCTAGTCCTTTACCTTTACTCTGTGTGTGTCTCTCTGATTCCAGTGTTTTGTTTTGTTTTGTTTTTTTTAACAACATATTGCAGTATTCTGGTTTTTAATCCATTCTGCTTTATGGAAGCAGATGTATGTTTTAAGGAAGAGTTCATCCTATTCACATTCATAGTTATTATTATTAACTTTGAATTTCTTTCTATCCTAATTTTCCCCTCTGTCTTTCACTCTTTTACTCCTTCCTTCCTCAACAGTGTTTTGCTTCTATCTAGCACTTCCCCCAATCTGTACTACCTTCTGTCATTCTCTTTTTTTCCTTTACTTAATCTCCTCTCTTCCTACTTCTTGTTGAAGAAGAAAAAATTCTATATTCAACTGATTGGGTATATTATTCCCTCTTTGAGCCAATACTAATGAGATTAGGGTTCAAACAATGCTGATTGTTCATTTTCCTATCTTTCCCTCAACTCTAATAGGTCTTTTGTGTACCTCTTCATATGAAATAATTTACCCCATTCTACTTCTCCCTTCCTTCTGCACACAGTGCACTCTCGTTCTCATTCCTTAATTTTTTTTGATGTCATTCCCTCAAATTAATTAATTTCCATACTCTCTATGTATATTTCTTCTATTATACTAATGGTGGTAAATTTTTTAAGAATTACAAGTAATTTCTTCTTAACTAGAAATATCAATAGCATGTTATGCAAATAAAATTAAAAAATAAATAAATAAATAAATAATAAAAAAAGAAATATCAATAGCTCATTTTCATTGAATCTCATGTTTTGTTTTGTTTTTTTCTTCCCTTTTAGACTTCTCTTGGGGCTTCATATTAAAGATCATATTTTTAGTTTAATTCTGGTCTTCTCCTTTGAAAGTTTGAAATCTTTCTATTTCAATGAATGACCATTTTTTCATCTGAAATATGATATTTAATTTCATCAGATAGGTGATTCTTGTTTTTAGTTCTAGCTTTTTTGTCTTCTAGAATATTGTGTTCTATGACCTCCAATCCTTTAATGTGAAAGCTGCTAAATCCTGTGTAATCCTGATTGTGGCTTCCTGATATTTAAATTGTTTCTTTATGATCACTTGCAGTATCCTTTCCTTGACCTGAGAATTCTGAAATTTGGCTATAATGTTCCTTGAAATTTTTATTTTGGAATCTCTTTCCTGAGGTGATTGGTGAAGACAGACCTTTCTAGAAAATCTTCCAAGTTTCTTGTCTCCAAGATGACTTCATCCTGTTTCTTTGTTGATCCGGCTATTCCAAGACTTATTTGAAGTCACTATTTTTGGTTGTTTGGAGATGAATATGGGAAAGTTATGGTGATTTACTGACTATTCCACCATCTTGCCTCCCATAAATGTCCATTGGTTGTTTTTCATGACTTACTTTCCTTAACTTTTCATAAACAAAATATCTTCTGTGTGACTTGGAGAGTATTAGCTCTACTGCAACTAAATTAGTTCTTAAGGTCTGCATATTCTTGAAAAATATTCTTGTTCATTAAAAGACAAATGCGTGCTGTATATCAGATTGGGAAGTATTGGAATATCCTTGTATGATTTCTATTACTTTAAGAAAATAGGTGCATAATCATTTAGTTATTTATTTTACTTTCATATTTCTGTAAGTATTTAGGAATACAAATGACTCAATACTTTTTGGTTGCTTCCTCTATATTTTGATATATTTTCTATTACAATTATCTTTGAAGCAGCCTGTTAGAATATCTTAGAGTGTTTTCTTTCAATTATTTTTAATAAGTAATTTATTTCCACGGAACTTATAGATTTTTATTAATAATATGCTTAATGACAGGATTTTTAAAAAATTATTTTTATGAGATTTACCACATTAAGAAAATGGAGTGTTAAAAGCTCTCTCATTTATTATTTCTTTTGTTTTTAGAAAGATTTATATTTGAGTACTACTATATATAGAAACAAGCAGAGAACAATGCATAAGTACTTATGTTTTCATATACATAACCTCTTTTG
The DNA here is from genome assembly GCA_023553655.1 of Myrmecobius fasciatus. NCBI lineage: Eukaryota > Metazoa > Chordata > Mammalia > Dasyuromorphia > Myrmecobiidae > Myrmecobius > Myrmecobius fasciatus. The sequence continues at coordinate 41,423 of JAJPUD010011693.1, forward strand.
ACTATCCACGTCTTGTGAAATAGACAAAACAGTTATTATCATCCCTATTTAATAGAGGAAAAAATTACAACAGCATTCATTCATTCAACAATATTTATGAAACAACTACTATAGGTGAGCCACTATACAAATTACTTAGATACAAAAATAAAATTTAAAAAAAGTCCCTGCCCTATAGAAGCTTACCTTATTCTGGAAGGATTCAACAGATGAATTTAGTATAACAAGAGGAAGGAGAAAGGTTTAACATTCAAGGGATTAAAGGATGGCTTTTTGAACAGCTTTAGCAAAGTTGCAGGATATGAAATAAATGCACATCAATCATCAGCATTGCTATCTATTACTGACAAAGTCCAGCAGCAAGAGACAGAAAGAGAAATTCCATTTGAATGAGCTATAGATAAAATATAATATTTGGGTCTCTACTTGATAAGACAAGACTACATGAACACAATTAAAACACTTCTCACACAAATAAATTCAGATCTAAACAACTGGAAAAATATCAATTGTTCATGAGTAGGCTGAGCTAATATAATAAAAATTATGGTTCTGCCTAAATGAGCCTACTTGTTCAGTGTTGTGCCAATCAAACTGCCAAAAATTATTTTATAGAACTGGAAAAAATAATAACAAAATTAATCTGGAAGAAAAGGTCAAGAACATGAAGGGAATTGGTGAAAGAAAAATACAAAGAATGGTGACTTAACAGTACCAGACCTAAAACTCTCTTATAAAGCATCAATCATCAAAACCAATTAGTACTGGCTTAGAAGTACAGTGGTGGATGAGTGGAATAGATTAGATACACACAACACAGTAATCAAGGTCTACAGCAATCTAGAATTTGATAAACCCCCAAATTCCAGTTTATGGAATAAGAACTCACTATTTGACAAAAATTGCTAGGAAAATTGAAAAATAATATGTCAGAAATTTGGCATAGACCCACATCTCATACCACATACCAAAATAAAGTCAAAATGGGTACATGATTTATGGTGATACCATAGGCAAATTAGGAGAGCAGGAGATAATTTACCTATCAAGTTTTTAGAGAAAAGAGGAATGTATAACCAAAGAACTGGACATTATTATGAAGTGCAAAATGAATGACTTTGATTACATTAATTTAAAAAGCTTTTGCACAACAAAACCAACAGGAACAAGATTAAAAGGGAAGTAAAAAGTGGGGGGGATTTTTTCACACTCCGTGTTTTTGATAAAGGTCTTATTTCTAAAATATATAAAGAACTGCGTCAACTTTATAAGATGATGCCATTCCCCAATTGATAAGTGGTCAAAGGATAATCACAGACAATTTTCAGATGATAAAATTAAAACCACATATAATCCTATGAAAAAATACTCCAAATCATTATTAATTAAAGAAATGCAAATTAAAATTACTCTAAGGTACCACCTCACCCCTCTCAGATTGGTTAAATGGCAGGAAAAGATAATGATAAATGTTGGAGGGGATGTGGGAAAATTGGGACACTAATGCATTGTTGGTGGAGTTGTGAAATAATCCAACTATTCTGGAGTATAATCTGGAATTATGTCTAAAGGACCATTAAACTGTGCATACCCTTTGACCCAACAGTGCTACTATTGGGTCTGTATCCCAAGGAAATCATAAAGGAGGGAAAACGACCCACATGTGCAAAAATGTTTGTAGCAGTTCTTTTTATGGTAGCAAAGAACTGAAAAATGAATAGATGCCCATCATCTGGGAAATGGCTGAATAAGTTATGAAACATGAAGGTAATGGAATATTGTTGTTCTATAAAAAATAATGAACAAACTGATTTTAGAAAGCCCTGGAAAGATTTATATGTTTTTCTAAGCAAAACAAGAAGAACAAGGAATACATTGTAAACAGTAAAGCAAGAATGTACAATGACAGTTCAGCAAGATTTTGTTCTTCTTAGTAATTCAACGACCTAAGGCAAACCCAACAAACTTTGGCTAGAAAATGCAACCTCCATCCAGAAAAAGAATGACAGAGAGTGAATATAAGTTAACACATGCTATGTTCACTTTTTTCTGCTTTTTTTCCCCCTTCCCAAGGTTTTTCTCTCTTGTTCTGATTTTTCTCACCCAACATGATTCATAAAGGAATATGTATAAATAAATAAATAATTTTAAAAATTACAAAAAATAATGTCTTTTTATAGTAGATGTATTGACTTGAGTCTGGAAGGTAGTTGAACATTTTTAGAACTTCAGAAAACAAAGGATTGAATTCAAAGATAAGGGCATGGGAAATTATTTATGGAATAAGTAGTAGGCTAGTTTAGATGGACTTGTGATTATGTAAATCACTCTCATTTGTAGATGCCTGATTATATGCTTTAAATATTTGTTTATTCCTTTTCTACTACTCCTTTTCTACCTCAAAAGAATTTTTTTCCTGAATCCTTTGAATACACTGGCTATATTTTTTAATCCAAGGATGGAAAGGCAAACTGGAAGTCAACAGACCTATTAAGAAAAAAATCATAGCCATTATAAATTGTAAACAAATTTGTAGTTGACAATAAATAATTTTATATCTAGGTACATACTGGTATATTTCAATTCCCCCATTTTATAGATGAAGAAACAGGTACATAAAATGATAAAATAATATCCAAGATCATATTGATTTTAATGGCCATCATCGTCTAGATCTTGAGTGTCAAGTCAACAGAAACTTATTCCTTGTCTATAATTCTTGTAACTAAGTATAAATAATAAAGAATTGTATATATTCAGAATCTTCTACTCTGTATTTCTGACTTAATCTTACATGTCACCTCTTAGTTCAAGGCCATTTACCTAATTACATAAAGTTAGTAATGCCACCTAGTGGTGAAACTGGTAATTTCAGCTGTCTAATTAGACAAAAATATGTGTGTTGAGGAAATGTAAAGTGAAATCTGTATCATGCTTGCCAGTAAGTTAACATTTACTCTGAAGTCATTTACAATGCATACAATATTCAATTCCATATATATATATATATATATATATATATATATGTGTGTGTGTGTGTGTGTGTGTGTACATATATATATATATGTATGGAATATTCATAAGGAATGAAGTAACATGATATACTCCAATGGTGTCAAACTCAATAAGAAATGGGAATTACCAGACCATATATAAGGATCGCTATTGGTTACATATTTATTTATGAAACAATTATTCAATTATTAATATATTAAAAATCTCTTTGTGGCATTTTATTTTTATCTAATTTGTTTAATAGTTTTCAATTATACCTTAATCTGAATCTGGCCCTTTCAATATCTGCTACAGGCCACTATATGGCCTTTTTCCACCCCTCTATTGTAGTAGAAAGAAATTCAGATTTGTCTAAGTATTACTTTTGATATTTACAAATGGTATAAGCCATGATCAATTTTTCTATTACTTTACATTTTTATTCTGTTATCTGTAAAATAGGCAGATTGGTAGAGTGATGGGTAGAAACAAAATCTAAGTACTTTGCATAGTATTGTGAGGATCAAATACACACACAGAAACACACACATGTGCTCATGCACACACATGCATATAAGTGTCCCAAAAGTCTTAGTATAATTTTATGCTTTAAGGCGTAGACTAAAAAATTTGGAACCCTCTGTATGTATGGCCTTTGTAATTACAAAGGGCTACTAAATTGTAAGTAAACTTCTATTATGCTCCAAATGACCTAATGAATAAAGGATTGAATTTAATGAATAAAGAGGGTGCTTGATGTCTTTAAAATATGTAGAAAGAGGTCTTTATGGACACCCAGCTACTTCAGGTATCTACACCATTTTATGTTTTCTGAGTACCTGTCATTAACCTCCTTTCCCTAATCTTCTGTGAAGTTTAATCTATTTGGCTTCTTGCTTTTTCTCAAAAACTCAAGTATTCACTGAGATGAATTTGAGGTTGGATGTCCCCAGTGATATGCTTTTTAGTGCTTTTACATCGTGCCAAAATGCTTTGTATTTGCTTTTAGTATGCTTCATATTTTCTCATTTTTTTTACATGTAAATTGGTCGATTCATTTTGGATTGGGAAACTTTCTCTGATATTTCTCTCTGGAATGAAATGACTCCTTAGGATACAGAAACGCTACCACTTCTACATCAATCTGCATTATTTATTTTTAATTAAAAAGGATTTTGTTAATACTCTGCAATTGCTTATAGTCTAATATTTCTTCATTTGTTACTATTGTTATGGAAATAGAATTAATAAATGAAAAATATTTATTAATTGTGTCATACTCCAGGCACTATGCTTAGTGTTAGGAATAAAAATATAATGGCACATTCCTGCTATCAAAAAGCTTACATTCTAAGAGAAGGAGAAAGCACACTGGTAAGAGTGATATCTATATAGGATTAAAGTTAGAGTGATTGAAGTGTTTGGGAAGCCAATCAACTTATGTTTCCTTACTAAGAATAATGATTTCATTACTATTCCCAGAGAAAGAAGTGCAGATGAAGGTGAAGGGATGTGGCAAAGCAGGAAGATAGCATAGTTGGATGACTGAGATCTGCTAGATATAGTGAGCTATAGACAATCAGTACAGCCCATACCCATATCTGATTTTTCTAGCTATCTGGCGCTTTCTCCTTTTTTAGCATTCAAAACTTAAAACCAATCAGCTATAAATGTTTTATGAATTATTTATTAAGCTTGTTCTTAATAATTTTGAAACAGCATTTAAAAAATTATTTTATTTTTAATTTATGGAATAAAACAAGCATTTCCATAATATAATATAATAAAAAGTTGATTGCACGTGCAACTGAAAGCCATTATGTACAACTTGTTATTCCTTTTAAATATATAATAAAGTTATCACATAAATTTCTTTTTTCCCTTTTTTCTTCCACTCAATCTAGAGATGGCTTTCTTTACACACACACACACACACACACACACACACACACACACACACGTATTACATGTGTAACACCAAAGATAATCGAATGGTTTGCCATTTACTTCTCCTCATTTTACAAATGAAGAAACTAAGGCAAACAGATTTAACTGACTTGGCCAGGGTAACCCAGCTAATAAATGTCTGAAATCACATTTGAATTCAGTGAGATTAATCTTTCTTATTTTGACTCCAGGCTTTGCCCAATATCTCATCAGCCATTTAGCTGTTCCCGGGATAGTATTTAAAATTTGAAACAATATTCACTTATGATATTGATCTATTGTTCTTCTGTGCCTTATTCTTCCCTTATTTAAGTGTTATAAATATGTTTGACACATAAAAATATCTGACAGGATGCTTTCTTTTCTAATTTTGAGAATAAATTGCTGTTGATACTAAAGATTAATATTAATACTAATAGTTTGTTAAAACTTTGATATAATTCTTCTGGAAATCTATCAGAACAAAGGATGTTTTCCTTCCTTTTGGTAATTATAGATAGTTTTATTTCTTTTTTTGAAATCAGATTATTTTGATTTAATATTAATATTCTATATTTTTGAACGTATTTATTTCTAGTTTTGTTTGTATATATATAGAAGTTTAATTTTTTTTCAAAAAAATCATTTTCATATGATTTCACCTATTCATAAGGTATTTTACTGATTTATTTTCTGCTCTCTTACTTTTTTTTTATCCGATTGGCTAAAGGTTTGTCAATTATTGTAGTCTTTTCAAACAATTTTAAAGAATTCAATTTTATTTTCCATTCTTATACTTTATTTTGTTTTCTAGTTTTTTCTCCCTTAAATTTTAATATCTCATTTTTACATGATCATTTTATTTGCTGACTTTCTAATTTTTAAAGTGCACATTCATTTCAATAACCCTCTTTTTATATATTGCTAATGTATACTTTTAGCTATATAATTTTTCCTTCAATGAATGTTTTAGCTTTATCTAAGAAATTTTTTTCTTCATTATTATTTTTCCACATGATGATTATTTTTCCGCATAATTGTTTTCTTCAGTCCCCTCACTATTTAGGAATTCTTTGTTAAGTCCCTGTTTGGATGTATCTTTTTTTCTTTTCTATCCTGAACTAATTACTCTTTTTTGTTTGTTTTTGGTTTAATAGTCTGTATAAAACAATTTCTATTTCTTTCTTGCTTTCTCTCTTTTTCATTTATTTGTTAAGTTGATATGTTCTAATGCATGACTAGTTTTCATAAAAGTCCCATGGGTTGTTTAGTAATCCCATTTAGAAGATGCCATATTTATTAGTTTCAGTTTCTCTAGGATTTTTTTTCTATATTTCCCTTCTGTTTATCTTTCTGTTCTATTTTTTCATAACTGATGTACACTTAAATCTCCTACTACTACTCTGCTGCTATGTCTTTTATATTTCAGCTGATTTTTAAAATATAAATTTAGTTAAAAAGAAATATGAATACAAAAATTTTATTCTACTAAAGTTTCCTGGTACATGCCTTTGTGTGTTCAAATGAAAAAATATTTTCTTCTTATAAGCATTAAAGCACTATGTAAATGTTACATATATATATATATATATATATTTGCTTTATCTGATAACACAAATGTAATTCTTGCTATTTTGAATTTATCTAAAGCATAAAAAATTTGTTCCAGCCCTTCATTTCATTTAATGTGTCTGCGATTTTTAGGTATTTTGTGAGTAATAGATTGTGGGGGTTGTGTCATATATATAGGGGTTGTGTCATATATATATATATATATAT